>RJWJ010003427.1:0-86471 GCA_004363605.1 Indri indri
AATAGATTGGGGGTATTTTATAGTATCATGGGAGCCATTCAGAAAACTGACTGTGGCGTGAACCTGTGAGTCGCTGCACGTTAGTGAACCGCTGAATGAGGCAGCAAAATGGTGTTTGCCAAACACCTTTGACTTCTGGCTAAGGATGGAGAATTAAATCTGTGTATCCACTTTAGCTCCCTTCTGGCACCCGCTCAAACAACAGTAAAGGCTTTAGTAGTTGTTGTAGTTGCTAAATTCATAAATCTAAAAGAATGAGGAGAATGGGATAAAAGCCAAGAGTAACACATTTTTTGAAACTTGGAAATTGAGGGTCAAATGGTGAAGAACTTAGCAGACCTAGTACAACAGAGTCCTAAGCCAGCAATTAAGAACCCAAGACCCAACCAGAGGCTCAGGCCCTGTGGCAACAGCTACTCCTGGAGGTGACAGGGAAAATTGGTTGAAAACTTGTTTGAGAAGAAAAAAAAATTCACAGATTTCCTCCCTTGTTTGGTGCAGCTGAGTGACTGCGCCATTTTTCAGAGGGTAAAACAGAGGGACTGTGGACTGAGGGCTGTGGGGACACCCCAGACTGGGCTGGAGGGTGGGGTAGGACCCTGTCACAGGCGGCTCCATGGACTGTGCAGCTGCTGGACGCTGAGATGTCCCGCCGCCTTCTACCACTGGGAACGCTGGCAGCCGGTCCTTCATCCCCCAGGCAGGAGAGTTGAGCTTTCTCTAGGAAATCTGACCACGCCAAGATAGAATACCCAAAGATACTGACAGTAGACGATTCCCAGCGAAATGGCTCAGTCAGATCCCTCTAAAGTGGAGTTCCCACTTCCCAACCCCAAGCCCCACTGTCACACGCACAGCTCCCAGCCAGCTTTCTAGTTACGTTCTTAAACAAGGATTACCAGACAGAGGTAGACAGCTTCTTATGCAAAAGAGAACAAAAGGAACAAAAAAGTAACCTAGAGGAAACAGTCATTCAAAGGGTAAAACCCTGAACTATAGCTGCGAAGCAAGAACAGGATACCGTGTCAAAGAAGAAAGGACGGAGGAAGGGTGGAAGCGGCAGAAGCAGCATTCCAAGACCAGAGGGCTCCTGAAGGTTAAAAATCATGGCAGCAGAAAATTTAAAATATGCAGTAGAGAATTAGAACGTAAAGGTGAGGAGATCCTGTAGAAGGCAGAACCAAAAAAGATTTTAAAAGGAAAAGATTTTTTAAAAATTACAGGACCAGTCCAGGAGGTCCAATATCTGGATAACAAAAGTTCAGAGAAGAAGCCTAGAAACAATGACCAACCCAGTAGCATCGAGCACCACGACAGCCAGATTGTTGCCTTGCGTCTATTTCCCTCTAAAAGGACCAAGGGCACCTCAGAAAAACAGCTGTTTCCAAGTCTGGGGCACGGAATCTCCAGAGTGACCTGGAACACTTCGCCATACCAGATAGCAGGGAAGCTATGGAAGACTGCTAGGATTGTATTGGAAGGACCCAGGAGCCAACTTAAAGAGGGTCCCACTCACTGCTGTTCTGGTAAATGTTTAACAACTGGTTCTCAAAAAGAAAAAGAATTCATGTATATGAGTTCACAAATTTACTGTTAATTTTACTAACAAGAATAAAGTACACAGTTTAGAAATAATAACATAATAAATAATATTCTTTGTTGTGAATTCCATTTAGCCAACTATTTCTCAAAGAATGCTTTTGTTAATTTTTGCTAAACTCTCACGTCCATAACCAAATACTATTACAACTGACAAATGAGTGCAGTTTCAACATGAATGTCGGTTGATATTTTCCTTTATGTGAACAAGGAAGACAAAAGCAAAACAACAAATATGTATGTCAAAACTTCACTCTTTTGTTAACAACACGAGTGACTGTTTTGCTGAGTTGAATATTAGTTTTTGAATACTGGAAGAATATTTTCTCTTTTTTTGTGTGTGCTATTCACACACACACAAATTTAAATTTAATCTCCATTTTCAACATTTTCTCCATAATTTTTTAAGTCAACAGTAAGTCATTCTGTGTTTTGTAGTATTTGCTGATTTCCATGGTGTAAGTACTTCTACCATGGCCAATTTTAAGCCCCCAATGGGATGTCATGGAATGTGGTATGGAAGTGAGCTGCTGATGTACGTGGTTACATGGTGTTTCCTTGACACACATACATAGATGGGAATAGCCACAAGAATAACATCATTAGCAAGTGGCCAGTTTTAACTATTTGTTACTTTTGTTTTTAATCTAATTGAGTTGTAAGCTTATACGATTTAATTTTAAATCATATACCTATTTCAGCATACTATTGGGTAGATCTCACTTTTTACAATAGATATGGATCTGAAAAAGTTGATGTTACCTACATTTTTAAAAATGAAACTTGGCCGGGCGCAGTGGCTCACGCCTGTAATCCTAGCACTCTGGGAGGCCGAGGTGGGTGGATTATTTGAGCTCAGGAGTTCGAGACCAGCCTGAGCAAGAGCTAGACCCCGTCTCTACTAAAAAATAAAAAGAAATTAATCGGACAACTAAAAATATATAGAAAAAATTAGCCGGGCATGGTGGCGCATGCCTGTAGTCCCAGCTACTCGGGAGGCTGAGGCAGAAGGATCGCTTGAGCCCAGGAGTTTGAGGTTGCTGTGAGCTAGGCTGACGCCATGGCACTCTAGCCAGGGCAAAAGAGTGAGACTCTGTCTCAAAAAAAAAAGAAAAAATGGAACTTAAAATGAAGCCAAAATGCTCTCTACTAAAAGGATGTTTGCCCCAAGTCATTTGTAAAGTGACAGATCCTTCTGTAAAATAAGTAATGATCTCCTGGTTTCAAATTCGTTTTGTGAGACACATCTGTTCCTACACAATTAAGACCATAAAACCAAGAACTGTCCTGAACTTTTAGATCACTGGAAGGAAGATAGGTAGTGCTTTTTATTTAGACTATTGTAAGAATAATGTTAGAGTTCCATCACAAAAGAGTACCTTGAAGATTGTAATTTCCCTAGTTAATGTTCTTAAATTATGAAAAACTTTTTGAATTTATGCTTTTTTTCCTTTTCTTTTTTTGAGACAGGGTCTTGTTATGTTGCCCAGGCTGGTCTCAAATTCCTGGGCTTAAGCCATCCTCCTGTAGCTAGGATTACAGGTGTGAGCCACTGTACCCAGCTCTGAATTTACTTCGTAATGGAATCAAATCCACTTCCTCTTTTTGTTTGAACAATTAGTGCAAGTAAACACTTTGTTTCTGAGGAGATAGGGTTTGGGTTGTTATATCGGTGCCTAAAATGAATGAAAGAGGGAGGAAGAAACAAAGATGAACGGAATTCAAAGGCAGGGTCTCCAGCCAGCCCTGCATACTTCTTCCTGCATCCGGCTTCCCTCTCACAGGTGCGTCGTTTTATCGCTTTAGCAAGTCAGAACTGTTTCTCACCACTGCTCCCTTGGATATGTCCGGGAGAAAGTTCCCTGGAGTTGGAGGAGATTGGCAGGGCGCCTGGCGAGTGGCAATGGGTACTCCCAGAGAGGAGGAGGGCTGGTGCCGCAAAGTCTTTGGAACGTTGAGCTGGACACTGGATAGTGCGTTACTCGGTGGACTGTCGCAGGACTCTACTCAGACTCGTTCTAGAGTTTTAAAAGGCATTTTGATTTTATGTTGCTTGAATTCTTCATCCTATTTGTGAGTTATTTCATGAAAGGGTAATTGTGTTTTTTTTTTTTTTTTGAGGGAAATAATGACTTTTCTCTTTCACATGGGTATAAGTATCTGAGAAAAAGCTCTTAGCTTTCTCTCGGCTTTTTTACATGATTATTTACCTCCATATCTTAAGTGATGTTTTTGTTAAGGTTAAGAAAGAAAAAGGTAGGGGAACATTAGAGAAGTTATGAAACTATTAGCTTTCTAAATTCGTTGGGGGGAAACTGAGATCTTCAGCTATATCACACCCCAGGGTTCCTTTCAACATTTCTGAAATAATTTTGTTTCTACTGACCTTGGGGATTTCCCAGAAACCTTATCTGTCCCTGAGTTATTTCAGGGAGGTAGGAGTAGGGAAAAGCGGAATTTGAGGTCTTTACAGGGTTGACAGATTACAAATAGGTTTGAGTGGCTTCAGTAGCATATTACCTTTTGAGCTCTGTTTTATTACAAATAAAACATGAAATTATATTACTTTCTCTTTTATCCTATTTTCAAAGTAGTGATTGGCCTGGCTGTTAAGGGTCACTGTCTTTTCCCAAAGAATTTTGGTGGTAGAATAGTAAAATCCTCATCTTTATTCTAAAGCTACTGGTTTACAAATCATCAAAGAAATGAGTGATATTTCAAGTGATTTCCAGTAATTTTTTTATCATTCGGACTTGGATTCTGGTTTTGTCACTGAATTTTATATTTATTAATAGTTTTTCTTCCCAGCTTTTGATGCTTTAGACACTCCTAGATGACATAATCATTTATGTCAGCTAAGCTGCAGTTATCATCATTGGCAGGAGTTGTTTATTCTTGGATAAATACTTAACTAGTTTTTCACTAGTTCTGGTCCTTACTGATTAGTTATTAAGTCTCTAGACTTTCTTATTCCACTGAACCAGGAGGCAGAAAAATCTCACATAGATTCCAAAGTTCCTGAATGTGCCATATTGAACAGTATCTTAGTCTATCACTAAGATAGACTAAGTTAATGAACTTTCTTTTTTTTCTTGAGACAGGTTCTCACTCTGTCACCTGGGCGAGTGTGCAGTGGGGTCATCATAGCTCCCTGCAGCCTCAAACTCCTGGCCTCAAGCAATCCTCCTGCCTCAGCCTCCCAAAGTGCTAGGATTACAGGGGTGAGCCACTGCACCTGGCCAGAACTTACTTTAGGATTGCAGTGAGCTCAATATGCATAACACACTTGGAACAGTGCCGGGGATGTAGCCACACACCCAGTGCCTGGTAGCAGCCATTAACTGTTTTAGTGTCAGCGTTATCATCAGCATCGTCAGATTCACTAGTATGTTATAGGTTGTATGTGTATTTTGTTTTTGTCTTTTGGGTCATCCAAGATACAACTTTTCTTGTAGAAGAGAAAAAGGGGAAAGTGCTGGCAGAGTTGTGCTCTTGGCCCTACCGCTGATCTGAAACCAGCTCTCTGCAGAGTGGAGCAAGCCAGGAAACTGGGTGTCCCCCAATAGGAGAGGATGAGAAATAAGCAGTCTATATACCTCCCAGCATGAGTCAAACAAGTTGTTATCATTGATACTGTAAAGAAACAATACTACCCTTTCCCTTTCTTATGCCTTTCATTGACAACACTGTCTTACCAAAAATGACGAAGCCCTTAATAGCCCATGTGTTTCAAGAAATATTAATATGATATAGCAAAATGCCAATATCAGCAAAAAATTTAGATAGTATCTTGTGGATTGTTGTAATAAAACTTTGTCCTGCAGTGGCTTCAGACAGTACTTGATTTTAAAGACTTGCCATCGTCGGATTTCAAACAGATGCAGAGGTCGACACTATTGTTTTGGCACTTGATACTGGCTTTTCGGAGTCCAGAATGCTAGCCATTACACCGTGGAACCCCCTCGATACTGGCCGTTCGAGTGGGGCTTTGAACAGATATCTTAGTATTGAAGTTTACAAATGAACCAACTTTCTTTGAGCAACCACTGGGTTATATTCTGCGCTTGTTGCTTCAAGTACATCAGCTATTTAATTTTCACACCACTCTGAGGTAGGTGTTGCTATCCTCATTTAAGATGAAAAACTTGAGGCACAGAGAAGTTATGTAATTGCCTAAGGTCATACATTTCTTACAAGGGAGATCCAAGTTATAAAGCCGGGCTTGTGTGACTGCCCAGGTAGCTGTTTCTATTGTTTATTAATGAATCTTGGAGTGAACAAATATGAATGACAATCGGGGATACATAGGGATTGTAAAAATTGTATTCTTTCTCTCCTGTTTAAGTGAGATGACTGCGGCTTGTTGGCGGGGATGGCACCAGAGCCTTGTGCCGTGTGTGTTTGTGTGTGTGTATGTGTGTGCGTGTACATGTGTGCGTGTACCCTACTTTACTGCTTAACCTTCTTCAGGTCTCTGTTCATATGCCATCTTCTCATCAAGGCCATTGTGGCACACCTGATTACTAATTATAAACAGATTGTCTTTGACAAACATTTCTCCATCACTCGGGGAGAATGTCAGCAGAGCTACAAGCGGATTGGCGGATTTGGCGATGTGTCCAGGAGGGAGTGGCTATGGATGGCTTCTGACTGAAAGATCCAGAGTGATGGCTGAGTGTGGCGTTGGGGGACGGTGCAAGTGAGAAGTCCCCAGGGGGCGGGGAGGGTGGGGTGGGAGTGCGGGGCTCAGAACGCAGGGACGCAGCAGCCTGGACACTGGCAGGGGCCGCCGAGCTGGGGGCTGGTGGCAGTGATGCTTGCGGGCTTGTGGACAGTGACAGGCTCATTTTTAGAGTTAGGGCTTCTCACAGGCAGGAGTATAAGAGAGAGAGAGAGGTTGGTTAGTAAAAGCATTTGCCTTGAATGCACAGTAGTTTCACTTGGTTCAAACATAGAACAGCATCCGAGGGTGCACAGGAGAAAGTGTCTCCGTCACTTTCCCCCCACTCTGTCCCCTCCGCTCCCTCTGGGCGCTCCCTGGTGTTTACTTATGCAGAGAAAAGCGGCCGTGACTGCACTCCATCCTGCACAAACTGCAGCATACCGCACACCCTGGTCTGCACCTCGCCTTTTCATTGCACTCAGCGGTGCGTCCTGTCGATCTCCCCTGCGAGGAAAGAACTGAGTCATCTCAGTGATGGATATGCGAAAATATTAATAGCAGTTTTATTTGCATTGTAAAGTAATTTTTAAAATACTCTCCTGTATTCTGTAAGTTCCTTCAGTGTGCATGTGTCACGTTTATAATTAGTCAACTTAAGAGAGTTAGATCCCATTCTTTCAACAGATACCTACTCTGCGCCGTCACTGTTCCCAGCACTGGGGCTGTCCCTAAAACGGGCAGAGCTCTGCTCCGTGGCCCATGCACTCTAGTGTGGGCTCATAGTCACCAAATGAGAAGACAGGCAACAGTGCTAAGTGTTGTGCTAAGTGTTGTGCACATAGAGAATGAAAACGGAGGCGTGCGGCGGGGACTGACTGCGGAATTTCAGGGCCAGCCTCCTCTGAGAAGGGAGCACTTGAGCCGCTATCTCAGTGACAAGAGCCAGTCAGGAAGGTCAGTGAAGGGTGTGCCAGACAGAGGAGGAGCTAGTGCGAAAGCTCTGCAGTAAGATTAAACTTGATGTTTTCAAGAAACAGCAATAAGGCCGGTGTCAGACTCTGCTGAGAGGGCGAGGGGTGCGGGATGACACAGGGGTCAGGGCTTATCTGGTACTCGGGGAGGGCAATGAGGATTTTATTTTAAGTGCTATGGGAAACCACGGAAGAGTTTTAAGTTATTAGAAAGAAAACAGAGCTATAGAAAACACCAAAGCTGCCAGGTGAGTAGAAAGAGAACCTACACAGTCCAGTTAGAAGCGAGGTTCAAAAAAACCCTGCAGGGGTAAATGCATCAGGTTAATGCTTCGGTTGAGGCCTGAAAAGAGGTTTATTAATTTTTTTTTTTTTATGGTGCACTCTAAAATGTAATCTGTGTGAAATGGTGCCTCCAAACTTAAAAGATAAATTAAATTTTAGATCAATATACATTTTAAATTCCAAACTGAGGAAAGCAAATTTTAAAGATGGAATTTCTTGTATGCATTTACTACCTATTTTGTATTGTCGAGGAAGAAATTAGTACTTAGTCATTCATTTCTTCTGGAATTACAATAGAGATGCTGAGGCTTCAGGAAATCCAGTGTTTAAATTGGAGCTCACAAACAAATTATTTCCTCACTCATTTAAAGATCACACTCTGGCCCTGAATTAGCCAAATTGTTTTTGTCTCGCCATTATGAGATCCACAGTGTGCTGGAGTGTGTATAGAATTTGAAGAAGGTACACACTGATTCCATCTGTGTTTAAATGGGGAGGGACACAGTGGCTGCTAGAAGGTTAGGGTAAGGGATATAGTCTTGTACAGCTTTGAATAGGAAGTAAGATTGTTGTATTCGTTAGTCAAAATGAAGAGTTACGTTTTTATTGTACAGTTGGCCCTGAAACAACATGGGGGTTTAAGGGTGCTGACACCCCCCACAGTCGAAAATTCTCATGTAACTTTTAACTCCCTAAAAACTTAACTACCAATAGCCTGCTGTTGACCAGAGCCTCACTGATAACATAAACAGTCCATTAACACGTATTTTGTACGTTGCATGTATTATATACGGTATTCTTACGGTAAAGTAAGCTAGAGCATAGAAAATGCTATTAAGAAAATCATTAGGAAGAGAAAATCTATTTACTATTCATTAAGTGGAAGTGGACCATCATAAAGGTCCTCATCCTCATGTCCTCATGTTGAGTCGGCTGAGGCTCAGGAGGAGGAGGGGTGGGTCTTGCTCTCTCGCGGGTGTGGAGGTGGAAGCAAATCCACGTACAAGCGGACCTGCCCCGTCCAAACCCATGTTGTTCAAGGGCCAACTGCAAGTGAAACATTCTGAAATAGGAATGATGGGAAAAAATCATCATCCGACAGTGGTGATGTCAATAACAAAAGAGCAGCAGCACAACCACAGTAACCATTTAGGAGTGGAGGAAGTATAACATAGTGATTAAAACCATAAGCTTTGGTGTGCACAGAGTCTTGGGTTCGAATTCTGGGGCAACCTTTTAGTAGCACTGTTTTATTGGATGAGTTATTTAAATGTTCCAAGTCTCATTTCCTCATATGTAAAATATAGATCATAAATAGTCCCCACGACACAGGGTGGTGGTAATGAAGATGGAACGATAATCTATGTGAAGTTCTTAGGGCCATATCTTTCGGCACCTAGAAGATGCTGAGTAAATAACAATATATTTAATATAATAATTATTGTAATTTTGTTATCTGTTTTACTTATAAGACCAAGTACGAATATCTCCATTTTTAAGAAGAAAAACATCTTTAGAGAACTTTAAATTTTCCTAAGGTCACACAGCTAGAAAATGCAGAGGTGGGATTTAAACTTAAGAAGGTCTGACTGCAGAATTCATGCTTTTAAGCAGAACTCCACATTGTCTTCTAACAAGGTCCTTCCCATACTGGAACTCAGATCTTTGGATTCAGAGTCCAGGGTATAAACCAACACATCATAGAACAATTCCCTATTTTCTTTGTTAATCTGAAGACTTCATACTATATTCTTATGTCCTGCTCCTATTTTAAAAATAAAAACTTCATTATATAAGGAAGATATTAATTTTAGAAAAATTAAAAAGTATAGATAGACGAAAGATATCACATATAATCCCACTACTTAATGAGGACTATCCTTCCTGATTTTTTCCTACACAACACACACACACACACACACACACACACACACACACACACACACACACAGATATGTATATGGATTTTGGTTTCTTTTTTCCAAAATGAGATCTCACCATAGATTCTATGTTCCGATTTGGGTTTTCTTCCCCATTATTTTATTGTGAATGTCTTTCCACACCTGTTTAGTTATCCTGGTGGCAGCATGGCATTGCATTATGTAGGAGCACCATAAGTATTTGCCTAGTTCCCTGTTATGACATTTAGGTTGTTTAGAATTTTTCACTATTTTAACAATGCTTCCGTTAACATCCTTGATCACACATCCATTTGTACTTTCTCATAATTTCCTTAAGAGAAATCCCTGGAAGTATAATTGCAGTGTCGATTAGAGGATTGCCACGTGTTTAAGGCTTCGAATATATAGTCCAAATTGCTCTCCGGAAAAGCTGTCCCAGCGTGCTGTCCTGGAGCAGCCTGAACTGCCCCTCCCCTGCACCTGCGTGGACAGTGGGTGGTGTTCTTTCTGATCTTTGCTAGATTGGTGGAAAATAGTTATCCCTTACATGCCTTTGATTACCAACGAATGTGTTTATAAACTATTCGTGTATTTTCCATTGTAAATTGCCTTTTAAAAATCCGTCTCCCATTTATGCCTGACTCCTGAATTTTGTTTGGTCCAAAGAAGTCGTTAGCAGAGATTTAAGTTCTTCATAGACTGCTTTTGATCCCATTTTTTGCATGTTTAAATTTAGGGATTTCAGGTGAGTATCCCTTTTTAAAAAAATGTAGATAATTAGGAGAAAGGAAAGATGGTTTGTAATATTACACAAAGAGTAATGTGGGCATCAGCATAAAAGAACTTGCTGTAAGGTCTTATCTTTCCCCTGCACGTTGAATAGAGGTGTAACTCTGAACTCACTCCTGCGAATAGGAAATAATGAAACTCTGAACCCGAGAACGGTCATGTGGATCCTTTCTTTTTTGTAATCCATCACTCCTTTACATCTGAACTTCTCATCAGTCATTTGTTGTGCTTTGGAATGACCATATATCAGAACCTGATTGTGACTTTTTCAGGGAGGATCCTTTAAAAAAAAAAAAATTAATATCCATCAGGATATATTCTCGCCATTTTTTACTTCTAATGAAATTCTCTGCTCCATTCGTAGTTACTTTTGCTTCTTCTCTTTTATTCCAGTGGTCAGTTGGAATATAATTTCTTTACATGGGTATTGCCTAATAGAAGATACTTTCTGATGGTTCATTATAGAATACATTTTTAAGTGTAAATTTTATTTTTCTGTTGATTTCCCTTATCAAATTGGAAATGTAACTGTTAGTGAGAAATGGGGGTCTTTTGTCAAAGAAGAGTTGGAATGGTAACTTGTTAACCCATCTAGAAACTCTTCTCACTTGCACACTTGAGCCCTTACACACTTCTGCTCCGACTTCTGCTTTCTCTTTTTTTCTCATCTTAGCAACTCCCCCCCCTTCACGCCCCACCCGAGACTTTATAGTCTTCCCTGACAACTTCCTGCTGCGGCCGCTGTGTTCTTGATGCCTTCCTCTCCCCTCTCTGCAGCCCCCCATATTTAAGATGCTGAAAGAACGTATTCTAAGCATTGCTTTTCCTGAAGGTCAGTTTCATGTTATGTGAAACAAATAGGTTTCCTATACAAGTAGGAAGTTCTTGTCCTGCGCTTAAAAGTGTAATTTCCACGACTCAGGTTGTATGTATCTGTGACAGAAATAATTGATGTATAAGGAAAGACAACAGAAAATTTTCTTCAGTGCAGAATGCAGTGAATAGTTTATTTTTGCTAAAAGTTAAAAATGGAAGTACTGAGGTCAGTTGTTTAATATGCTTGTTCTTAAACTTTATTCACTTTTTTAAAGTTTTCTCTTACAATATAAAGTTCAAAGATTTTAAAGTACATGTCACTTTTGAAGGTCTTGTATTGTGATTTCTTGTAAATCAGACTTTCGTATGTGGTAGAGTTTTTACTTCAAACAAAGGAACTATATTAGTAATGATGGTTAGGTCATTATTGAGATCTATGCGCTATTCATACAGTTGTTGCTAAAACCAGGGATATTCTTACAGAAGTATTTATTGGTTTAAAGAAATATTTGCTAGTTAAAAGAAACAAATGGGGAAATAAATTTTCTCTGGATCTAAATTGATTACAGATAACTTGCTATTTTGATATGACACAAGCATGACAAGCTAAGAAATAATTCATACGTTTAATGAATGAGATTTTAAGTTCTTTTACTAAATATGTGATTGTTAAATTAAGAAACATTGATGAACTATTCACATATGTCTAGTATTTGTTCATCACTTAAAATAAACATGGTTTGTCTTTTAGCCAGATGGTATATAGTTAGAAACCACATTTCTTGAATTCAGTTATTTCAAAACTGTAAATTTAATCGGGAAGCTTTTCAAATGTCAAGTTAAATATTGATTTAGGTTTAAAATGACACAATTTGAATTTCATTATTTATATTAAAGAAAGCCAGTGAAATTTCCATAATTAAAGTTTGTTCTTCCTGGCTTTCTTTTCTAAGTAAAATGTCTTTTTTTTTTAACCTGCAAAGTTCTGAATTTACCAGTAGAGGGCACTGTTGTAACACGATAGAAGTGTTTTGTTGCTTTTTCTCTGACTCCCCCCAGCCTGCCTTTGCAGTTTAGAAAGTGTTTTTAAAAGCAATGTTCTCTGTGTAATTAAAATCAGTTCCCTGTTTAATTAGCAATGGAGCCTTATTCTTTGTGGCGCAGTTTGTGGATGGCGTTATTTTGAGTCTGTGCTCGTCTATAGCTAATGCCAAAACTGTCGCCTATTAAAATATAGAAAGTTATATTGCCATTTATCAGCACTAAGCAATATTGTAGATGGAAATATATAAAATTACGGTATGTTTCATTTAGGTGCTCTGAGCAAATTATTCGATAGGGAACATTTAAAATTCCTGGTTCTATCTTGAGAAATAGCAGAGTTAATGTGCCATAGTAATAATATCTTGTGTTCAGGTGCCCTGAATAATAATAGAGGACAACTAATTCTTGCAGGGTTTTAAAAAATGTATCTGCGTTAGTGTACTGCTTAAGAAAACCACTGATCTTCTTAGCAAATTCTCTCTATAATTTCTTTTTCATGCTTCCTTAAAATCATACAATATTGATATAGATATCAAACTACTAAAACAGTGAATATTAAAGCACAATTAAAGTTATACCTCTTTCTTAAAAGAACATAAATGCTAATGTTAAACGACATTAAATGTGCACTCATTGCCTGGGTCTTTTGGGAAACGTTTGGGGATGGAGAGTTTAGAGAGAATCCACACCTGAATTTTAAGTTGTCAGAAGTGTAATTCATAAAGTTACAATTTATCCATAAATCCCAAAGTCATTTTTGTTTTGTTGTTTTGGTGGAGAAATCAGAACACAAACAACATTTATTAAGTTTGTCATCTTATACGGGTGTGGTTCTTGGTGCCTCAAAACAATTATAATAGTGACATCAAAGATCACTGATCGTAGATCACCATAACAGGTATAATAATGAAAAAGTTTGAAATCCCAAGTCTTTTTAAGTAGTTTAAACAACAAACAGAAATCTTATTTCAAAGCCAAATTATAGATTATTTGCTGTATAATTTTTTAGAACTAAAAAAAAAGTAATAATTTAATGTGTTTGAAATTAATTTTATTTAATGTTTAGTATTTATAAAAGAAAAATGTTTGAGAATTGGAAATCTTAATGATTTTTTTAATCTTTAATTGGTAGCCATGTGAAATTAGAATTAGCATTTTCTTTTAAGCTTTTTTTTAACTTTATGAACAACTCTAGGTAAAAGTCCAATTGACTCTTGAAATTGTGTTTATTTCAAAACAGGCTTTTATTTTAAAAGGTGGAAAGGGCTTTCATTGGCTTACTTTCTTTGTCACAGAGGTAGAAAGGCAAAATAGATAATTTAATGTTTACTTGGCTATTTACTTCAACAGTAAAAATGTAGGGGTAAATTTGAGAGAGAAGTAAGATTGTTGAGGGAAGCTATCATGTAATTTGAAAAAAACATTTAGAAATGTCTTTTATACATTAGTCACTGTAGGTGCAATTTTAGAATATTTTAGTATTGGAATAAAGTGTGGGATAAAAATTTAAATACACCTTAAGAAAGCTTTCTGTCATTTTTTTCCTAAGTTTCTCCGATATTATAGGTATCCCCAAAGGAAGACATTCTAGTTTTTTCCTTTTCTTCCTATCAGTCTCTTACTCCTTTGTGTTCTGGTTGCATCCTAAGACAGATGAGGCCAGGTGATTTGAGGAACCAGCCAAATAGCAGGAGAACACTATAGAGGCTGCACCAGTCTCTTGATTAAAATATGTTAGGGTGATTAGAGAGATAACTTAATGCTGTTTATCTGCAGATATAAAACTGTTGCTTTCTCATTTCTTATTACCAAAGCGAGACTGAAACAAATGTTCATTTTGTTGAAGCATTTGTATTGACACAGTTCCCTGCATCATCTTTGTCACGACATCACTGTTCTCCCCCAGAGAGGCCATCAGGGGTTTAGTCTCAGCTATTTGTATTCAGCAAGGTCAAGATAAGTTTTATCTCTACAGATAAGTCAAGTGCATTAGGGTCAATAGGTAGGTAATAGTAAAATGCACTGAAAATATTATAGCCAAGCTCTTAATGAATTTTTAAAGCTGTGAGCTTGTCATATAAAATATACCTCTTACTGTTTTATTTATTTGAATGGAGCTCAGGGGTGCAATTAATTTTGCAGACATTTAAGAAGAGTAAAGAAACTTAAGAGCAGATTAAAGTAACGTTTTTAGAAATCCTTAATTGCTCTAGATTTAAACCTGTACTGACAAAGTCTTAGAGGCTAATTTTTTTAAAGAAAAGAAATATAAAAGAATAACCATTAGAAAGCATTTATAAATTACAAGTATAACTTGAATTTTCTTGTTAAGATAATCATTTTTTGAAGTTATACACATCTTACCCATGGGCTTTCCTACATAAATCAGGGTCCTGCTGCCTCAGCTGGGGAATGGTGGTGGGAAAAAAGACCACTTACACTTACCAAGAGATGATGGTGAGTATTTTACTATTTTAGAATTTCTGTTCTAACATAAATATGTAAATCAGCTTTATATAATTAAAGACAAAAAATATACTAAACATTTTCATTGATCTTTTTTTCTTTTTTACTCAGAGGAGTATTTTATGGCCTATCTTTGTAAATGTATCAAAAATATGGACTCTGAAAGGATGTATTTTGTCTTAGTTTTTTTCAGTTAATTTTCTGTGGGGAACATGACCACATTAGGGGAAACGTAGATTGAATTTTGTTTTTTTCCAGATACAGATTACATGGAAAAGCGTTTTCTTAGATTACTTTACCTACATGTATCACGTAACTGTTCAAAACACATAAACTAAAGAAATTATGTATTGAACTCAAGTTCTTTTCCTTCTTCAGTTCTGCTCCTAAAAAGAAAGCCTTTCTGAACTTTGTAGGCTTACAATTTGGAATTTTGCTGTTCTTGCTTGCGTTTATGCTTAATTTTCCAAAATGTGCTGTTTTTCCTTTGATATTCATTTGGAGATACCAGTTTGTAGATTTTCCTTGTTTTAAATGAAGTTTTCTTATCATAGCTGATAATTGAAACAAGGAGACTGAGACAATCTCCGTGACGATTGTAGGTGTTACGTATCAGTAGTTCTTCATATGGTAGCATGTACTGTACTCCATTGCTCTCATAATCGCCCCGCCTCGATTATTTTTTTCCTCTCTTCATACTTCATACAGTGTTTATTTAACCATTTGAATTGAAGCTCATGTAAACATCTGGCACCGTTTCTGGGAATTGTAACCGTTTTCTTTTGCGAGTTCCTATAAATGATGATCTTTAAGCCTTAGGTTTATTAATCTTTATAACGCGGGTCCACATTTCCACCTACTTAACCATTTCTCTTTCCAGCTGAAGAATGACAATTCTTCCTCAACATTAGGTCGATTTATTTTATTGCTGGATTAGCTAGATTGTGCCAGAAGAAAGAGAAAATCAAAAGGTGTCGGGGGCGGCGTGGAAAGCTCTGCTGCAGAGCAGACGCCGTCCCTCCGGAGCACGCAGGCGTGAAGGGCTCTGGGCTCCACTTGAAAAGTAGCATGAAAGAGAAGTTGACTGTCTCTTTTCAAAAGTTATCTTTGTGTGGCCGTCCTAATGCAGTATTAAGAAAATTAGAGCTTTAAAAATAGAACAATGGTCCTTTTAAAATGTATCTAGTTTAGTGAATTTACCCCCCAAAGCCTCTGGTGTCTAATTACTCAAAAAAGAAAAGAAAAAGGAGAAATCTTTATCTACTAACTGAAAAGTACATTGTAGACGTGGCAAGTTTTTAATTCTTTTTATGGAGAACGTTTTAATTCTACTTCAGTGAGGAGGACAGTCAAAGAAGCAAATTTTTAAAATATACATTTGTTTTCCTTGTGGGACTGATTTTACTGACAGAAAATAATCAAACTCCAAACCAGCAATAGTAATCTCATGCTACTGTTAAACTTTTAAATTTATATTTGCAAAAAGGAAGTCTGATTTCCCTTCTGATTTGTCTCTTCTGCGTAATAAAGGGAGACACCTAAAGACCAAAAGAAAACATTTTATGTGGAGATAAATTAGTTTGGGCCAGTACTTTATATTTTTCTTTTCTTTGTTCCCGAATAGTGATAAAATAGAAAATTTGAATAAGAGAAAGCTAAGACTGTTATTAGGGTTAATTTCCTAAAATATTATGAAGTTTTTTAATTAAAAAAAAATAATAAGTTGTTGCCTGAAAACAATACTTTAGCTTCACATTTAGGAGTTCTCGTATTATAGACTATGGCCTTGGTTTTCTCTAAGTTTAATTAGGAGCTCTTGTATAGAGGTATTTTATTTTAAATGAAATGGGTCACGTGTGGGTATTTTAAAGTACATATTGTTTTCTAAATTTCTTTTTGTTGGTTTTATAAGAAATATAAAAGAACAACTTATTTATCGCAATAGTAGCAACCAAAATACTGTCACTAGAATTGAGTTTATCGTCCGCAGAGGAGAAAGGGGCGGGATCGGCAGTCTTACGTACTCCCGTACGTGAGAGCTGAGTACAGATACAGGTATCGCCTATTATGTCACCTTTTATGTATTTACTCAGCTTATTTCAAAATGTGGCTGTATTGTCTTAAAAATCATGAAAGTTCTTTGGCTTAATTATCTTTATCTTTGGAGCTTTGTAAATCATTATTTCTACTGAACTCTTCCTCCATGCTTTACATTTTCTTCCATCTGTTAAAACCATTTTTCCCCTCCCCAAATAGAGTCCTTAAACTTTGGGAAGTGCATGATTCTTCCTCCAGACTTTTTTCTTGTACTGGAAATAGGACAATGCTAAACCTATCACTTTTACTTTGATTTGCTTCCTTTATCTTTAGCAAATCTAAATAAAACTGTCATCCTGATTTTCAAATCTCTCTTTGAACTTCCTTTACCCAAATTGCTCACTTTCCTATCTGCTCACTCCTTTTTTTTTTTTTTTGCCCCCAAATGGAGATTCCACATCTGACGTTTATTTTCTTTTACTGTCTTTTCTTGGATTTTTAAAACACTTTTACTTTATAGCTTATCTGTTACTCCCTTTTTGTAACCACAAATCTAGTTGAGAATCTTAGAGTAAGTGAGAAAATTTCCTTGAGTCTTTAGGAGTAATTAATATTGATTTCATAATTTAAAAAAAAATCAGAATTTGTAACTTTAGGACTCATCATTAGGGATTTAGGTAGTGAGAGCAGGTGTGTGGATACCCAAGAGGGTTTTTTCTTTCATATTTGAATGTATTTCACATAATTAATTTCTCAGTATTTTTAAAACTTTGAATAGAATAAGTAGATACATTTCTTAGCCTAGAATTGTCAACAAATGTTAAAAAAAAAAAAAGTTGGCATTTCTTGCTGAGTTCTTTAAGACACATAGAAAAAATGATTGTAGAAAGTACCTGTTTATTTCCTTAATATTTGGAATATGAATGAGAATAAAGATAATGTATTATTAAAATGTTTAAATACTATTTTAATAAAATGAGCAATATAAATACTTTTCCTTTATCATTATCTTATAGTAATAGGATCTAAGAATTTTAGAGCTAAAGTGACCTCTAAGATTACTATTTAAAAAATAAGGCAACCACGGCCCATGGACCAAGACCTTAAAAGCTAGTTAGTGACAGAGACAGAGACAGAACAAGGTTTCTTGGTTCTTTTTTTTTTTTTTTTTTTTTTTTTTTTAACATTCTCAAAAATTCTGTGTCCCTGCCTCTCCTTTCAGGACCTCTCATACACCACATACGTTATTTTGAAAGGACTCGCTAGAGGTAGTTCCTGCACCGTAACAGCAATTTGAATCTAAAAAGCATCGGAGCTAATGTTTCTGTCTCCTTACCTGTCACAGTGTCCTTTAAGAGGACTTGCAGTTTCCAATTTGGCATTTATTCAGTAAACATTTGTGAGTACATGCTGTGTGCCACTGATGTGCCAAGTAAAGGGGCACAGATATTGAGCATCTGACCTTCTCATGCTATTCATTCTAAAACGTGATTTTTAAAAGAACACAAGGTATTTAATCATATGGACGTACCCAAGAGCAGATCCTGATTTTTTGAGGCCTAAAGCTTATACAATTTGGGGAGCCTTTTAAAGAAAGTAATATAAAATAGCAAATGCAAAAGCAGATTCAAAGGCCTGTCAACAGTAGAATAGATGGATATGTTGTGAACTATTATATAACAATGAACAAAGGGATCTCGTACTGCCCACAGTGTGGAAAAATCTCTCCAATGGAGAGATTGCATGGGAGAATCCAGGCCCAGACAGCACTACTGCTCCGAGAAGACTGGCTTGGGGCTGCTCCCAGGGTGGGTGGGGGTAAGTGGCCCGGGGGTGGTCTCTGTCGCTGTGGGTGGAAAGGCATCAGGCTGCACACTTAGGGTATACGTACTTTGTGTGTGTTTATTATGCTTTCACAGCAAGTTTTTAAAATCAGGTATATGGTCTTGGAAGGGGCTCGTGTAAGGGAGTAACCCAGATGCCATGAGCTTATGGGAAATCCCTTTCTTAGATGCACTGTAATTAATTCAAACAATTTCATGTTATAAGACAGTGGGACTATTTCCAATACAAATATCCTTTTGAAGCTAAAAGTTTAAAAATGTATAATTTCATTAAATATTTAATATATCTATGTTTAGTGGGTTTTTTTAAATACTGTTTTTAAATAGTAGAGTAATAAGGCATTTTTATTTTCTATTCTCTGTTTTTGCCCTTTTTAAGAGATTATACCTTTGGTATAAAATTACCTTCCCCAATTATGATAATTAAACTGTATGGTAGATTACTAACTATAAACTTACATATGAAAGATTTGTGGAACTATACACTATTAATTCCAAATATAACTTGGATTTCAGTTGGAAACATAAACGTATTTGTGTATTATTTTATCTTGTGTGGTTTGAGTCAGAACTACTTTCATCATATACAAAATAAAATCATGATACCTACCCTCATCTTTGTCATAAGATGAACAATAAGGAACTATTTTATTTGGAAGATGATATGGTATTATTTTAGAAAACATTTAGAAATTTATTATATTAATAAGCCCTAAACTGGATTCCTACAATACGAAGTATAACCAAAAGTTTTTTTTGTGTGGTCATTCAGACAGCATTAGAAATAACGGGAGATGTGTTTAGGCGATTTAGCTTTTCTTTTCTACCTGTTGAGTAACTCACTTTGTCCATCTGATGGGCCACAGTTATTTACCTTTCTGGATTTATGTGTGGCTTTCTAAACATTGCTTCGATTTGGGCCTTGTGTCATTAAAGATAATGATGCATTTAAATAAAATATGCACTTGAGATTTATTTATTTAGTTAGTTAGTTAGTTATTTGAGACAGAGTCTCCCTCTGTCACCCTGGCTAGTGTGCATTGGTGTCAAACCCCTAGCTGAGCTCAAGGGATCCTCCTGCTTCAGCCTCCCGAGTAGCTGGGACTACAGGCTCGCACCACTACACCCAGCTAATTTTTCTATTTTTAGTAGAGTTGGGGTCTCGCTCTTGCTCAGGCTGGTCTCGAACTCCTGAGCTCAAATTGCACGATCCTGCCACCCCAGCCTCCTAGACCGCTAGGATTATAGGTGTACACCACCACACCCGGCCCGTACTGGAGCTTTAAACATTCATTCTTAAAAGTCCAAGTGTGTATTTTCTTTCCTTAGACTTTTGGGTGAAATAAAACCCAGTAAATAAAACCCAAGTAATTTACTCCTAAGACTTTGGGGAGAAATAAAAAGAAAAACCTTAATTTAGAAGAGTGCTTTCATTTGACACATTTTTGCACATCCGAAAGCAAAAAAATTTTTCTAATTAATATGATCATCTGTTATGAAAAGTAATATGCTAGGTTAGGAGGTGGTGTGGAGGTGGTCAGTGGGCATGAGAAACCAGGACTACGCAGTTTTCCTGACCAGGACCCCAGCACTCTGAACAGTGCTTCAGAGTATTTAAGAGAAGTCCACGGTGTCTGGTAACACCAGCTATATCAGAATTTTCCTGTACTGCCCCCACTCTCTCAGATTGTGTGATAGGATCATCTTGCTGATGTTGTTTCTTTTAAAGGCAGTTTCTTATAAATGCGTTCATATTCCCAGAATAAGTTACTCTCCATAGAACAAGTTGTATCTTTCCATGCCTTTAAGTCCCTCATTTGTGTGCATCTTTTGAATGGTTTCTATTCTGACCACCAAGATTATCAGGATCAACTTCGTACTACTCATCACTAAGCCATTTACGTTGTCAACTGGCAAACATCGGTTTTGACAATGAGTACTATAGAATGTATAGCATTAAACTATATAACCTATTAATAATAGCATATCCAGGCTGGTACAGTGGCTCACACCTGTAATCCTAGCACTCTGGAAGGCCAAGGCAGGAGGATCGCTTGAAGTCAGGAGTTTGAGACCAGCCTGAGCAAGAGTGAGACCCCATCTCTACTAAAAATACAAAAATTCACCAGGCATGATGCCGTGCCTGGGACCTGTAGTCCCAGCTACCTGGGAGGCTGAGGAAGGAGGATTGTTTGAACCCAGGGGTTTGAGGTTGCAGTGAGCTATGATGACGCCACTGCACTCTAGCCAGGGGAACAAAGTAAGACTCTGTCTCAAAAAAAAAAAAAAAAAATCCAATTTTCTGCAAATCCAGCATATCAGTGTTCAGAGGAACAAAGAGATAAATTAGAAAAAATTATTCACATTACAAAAGGCTTCTCTTTAAAAAGTTACTTTATTTATTAATATTTTTGAGATAGTCTCACTCTGTTGACTCAGCTAGAGCGCAGTGGTGTCATCGTAGCTCACTGCAACCTCAAACCCAGGGACTCCTCAGGGACTCCTTCTCCTGCCTCAGCTGGGACTACAGGTATGTACCACCACACCCAGCTAATTCTTCTATTTTTTGTAGAGACAGAGTCTCACTCTTGCTCAGAGCTAGTCTGGAACTCCTGGCCGCAAATAATCCTGCCATCTTGGGTCTCCCAAAGTGCTAAGATTACAGGCATGAGCCACTGCGCCCGGCCTAAGATCTTTTAATGTACAGTTTGCCTACCATGTGTTGCAATACTTTAGTGACTCTTGAGAACCTTCAGTTATATTTCAATTTTAACACATTCTTTGTTACAATTAACAAAGAATTATAATTGTTACAATTAAACGTAAAGGATGGTTATCAGGAATATCCTAGGTTCCAGACCTGCAACAGGCAAGATGCCACTGGTAGCGTGCAGGCCTTGCCAGAGTGATCACTTGACACGGGTTTTGCAAGAACATATTAAGCAACGGCTGGGTTCATATTCACAGGTGGCCTTGGGGCCACCTGTAGCCTTCTGGATCCTTGAGTGTGGCCTTTTGACTGAATCCAAATTTTGCAGAACAAATCCAATAAAGGGATTCGTTCTGTGAAGTTTGGATTCAGTAGAGGGGCCGCACTTGGGGGTCTGGAGGGCCACATGTGGCCTTGAGGCTGCAGGTTCCCCATCCCTGTTAACCGGATGATGTTGTTTTACTTTTTACTTTGAAATAATTCCAGAGTTGCAGACAAGTTGCAAGAATAGCACAAAGAATTCCCAGATATTCTTTATCTAGATTCCCCAAATGTTAACACTTTACCTCATTTGTTTTATTGTTCTCTTTCTGTATATGTACATTATTTTTTAATTTCTGAACTGTTTGAAAGTTGCAGACATGATGCCCCTTTACTCTTAAATATTTCAGTATGTGTTTTCTAAAAATCAGATCTCTCATATATGACTTTATAGTTATCAAAATCAGGAAATTGCTGTTGATGTAATACTATTATCTAATCTACATGCCATATTCAGATTACATCAGGTGCCCCAGTAGTGTCCTCTACAGCAAAAGGAAAGGAAAATTTGTCCGGCCCAGTGTTCAGTTAGGAATCCGCGTTGCATTTAGTGGGCGTGTCTCCTTAGGTCTTTAATTGGGAACAGTTCCTCAGTCTGTCTTTGCCTTTCGTGACCTTGCCACTTTTTAAGGGAACAAACAAGTTACTTTGTAGACTGTCCCTCAGTTTGGATTTGTCTGATGTTTCCTTTTAAAATTCAGGGGAAGTATTAATACTTTTGTGAGAAATACCGTGGAAGTGGTAGTGTGATTTAGAGCATCACATGAAGAGTCCTGTCGTACCGATTTGATGGTGGTTTACTTGGCTAAAGTGCCAGGTTTATCCACTGTTGCATTACCCCCCTTTGTCACCGCGATGCTTGGAGACTGTATAAACACGCTGTTTCTCATCAGACTTCCACCCACTCATTATAGCATCCATTGATGATTTTTACTTGGATTGGTCATTACTGATGATTGTCGGGTGGCAAATTTCTAATTCCATCCTTCCTTTCACATTCATTAGCTGGCATTCTATACCAAGGAGGATTTCCCCTTCTTTCCCACGTATTTATTCATGCATTAATGTCAGTGTACGCTTTTGGATTCTTATTTTAGTCACTGTATTGTACTCTGTCTTAATCTGTTTTCCATTGCTCATGATAGAATACTTGAAACCGGGTAATTTGTAAAGAAAAGGAATTTATTTCTTACAGCTATAGAAGCTGAAAAGTCCAAGGTCGAGGGGCCACATCTCCTGAGGGCCTTCTTGCTGGTGGGGACTCTCTGCAGAGTCCCAAGGTGACACAGGACATCACGTGGCAAGGGGACTGAGTGTGCTTGCTCAGGTCTCTCTTCCTCTTTTTGTAAAGCCACCAGCCCCTCTCCCATGAGAGTCCATTAATCCACAAATGGATCAGTCACCTCTTCAAGGCCCCACCTCTCAATGCACCACACTAGGGATTAAGTTTCAGACGTTTGGAGGGGACATTCAAACCACAGCATATCCCATCACTGTTATCATTTAGTTTGGTGCTTAAGTTGTCCCTGATTTGGCCCATGGGAGCTCCTCAGCCTCCCTCCCGTGCCCTGTGGCAGGTTCTCACTGTTCTTTGAGTCCTTCCTCACTCTCTGGCCCAACAGGGTGATCCAGGCTCTTTTTGTGCTTCCAGCTTTAGCCCTGGAACCAGCCATTTCTCCAAAGAGCCCGTCTCCCTTAAAATCCAAGTCAAGGCACGAGGACTGGTCATTGCTACTAAAGTACCATTGCTTTTCTTTCCTCTTAGCAGAGCTAGGAAATACACGTGTGTGCATATACACGTACATAATCTATATCTATTTCCATAATTATCTCTCGATATACGTTAAAAGCAGGATTTCATACTGATAACTCCAGTTCTAATTTCATATCACAGAGTTTATTCTCTTATTTGCTTAATTCTAGAACATACAGAAAGCAGTTTTAGAATTGCTAACCCATACCAATGTATGTGGAGTTCAATTTTTGTTCACAGTTTTTTTTTAATCTAATTTGAAGGTATATAGTTAGAATTTTGTGTTTAAAAATTACTTGGAAGGGCCCAAGGGAAAGGAAGTATGGGGAGTTGTTGCTCAGAGGCTACAGAGTTTCTGTTTGGGTTGATGAAAGGTCCTGAAAATGGCAGCGATGGTTGCACAACATTGTGAATATAATCAATGCTCCTGAATTGCATACTTAAAAATGGTTTTAACAGCAAATTTTATGTTATATAGATTTTCCCACACCCACACAAGAGTTACTTGACCTTTTCCTCCCACCCTGATATAGCTATGTTATTCATTCAAAATATGGTTAGATTGATTTGTTTCTATTTATATTCTTTTTTAGACTTTCCCCCTACCCTTGTTGAGTTTTTTTCTTATGTAAAATATTAACATAAGTAAAAAGTCAGAACTATACAAAAAAGGTGTATTCAGAGAAGTGTCACCCCCTCAATTTATCTGCCCCTTCCCCAATCCTTTCTGCTTGTTCCTGCCCACCTCAGTAGGCAACCAGTCTCATTAGTTTCTGGTTTATCCTCCAAAATTTATTTTCCCTTTTGCTTCTATATTCAAGTATTGGCATCTCTAATTCGAATATTTCTTTCTTTTTGTGCCTGTGATCTTGTTACTTTGCACACAGTCTTAATGATCCCCGAATAATCAACCCTTCTTTCTTCCAGGGATAAACATGCGCCTCATTCTCTCCTCTTAGCAAATGCCTGACTTCTCCACCATCTTTTCTCTAGATGGGGCTTTTTGAGCTGACTCTGCAGGGGTGCTCACCTTCCCAGTATTACTTTTGGTTACTAGTATCAGGGTTTTGAGTTTGAGGAACCCCATTTAGGCCTAATCTTCCCTATGTTGATGCTTTTAGAGGAGTTGGCCACATTAGACATGAGCGGCTGCTCCTGGTCTTGTCCCGACTGTTTCTTTCCCTCCAAAGCACCGGCATAGCCTGGGTCCTTCTGTCCCTCTTCTGTGTGGTCTTTGTTTTCTCTCTCCCACCCCTTTCCTTTATTATGTTCCTTTCTTACCCCTTTAATTTTTTTATCCTCAGTATGTAACTAATATTATTTCTTTCTTTTCTCACCATATATATTAATAATAACGAAAGAAAAGTGTGGGTTTTGCATTCATAGACCTGGCTTAAAAATTCTAGCTTTCCCACTTTATGGCTGTATGACACTCTTAACCATTGTGAACTGAAGTTTCCTTATCAGTAAAATGAGGGTAATAATATCTCATAGGGTCGTTGTGAAAAATAAATGAAATAACACATGCACATCCCAGCACATAAGAGCTATCCAATGAATGGTAATTCCTTTCCCATTTCCCCATCTTAGTACTAATATTCATTTTAACTTCAGCACTTATAATATGGTGTCTACCTTCAAGTGCTTTTGTCAGTCTTATTCAGGAAGCAAAACTTATACTCATAAAATTAATAGAAAAAAATAGACTGGAGTAATCTTGTATTGGAATTATTTTAAATACCTTCTTTAAGAGTACTTTTAAATTTTGTCTGACATGTTCTCTTTTGTATAAGGGATAAAGCTGGTTAAAAAAATAATTAGGAAAACTGGATCTCAAGCAGTTTATGAACTGATAACTGTGTTAAAGGGGTTGCCAAGGAAAGTTATATGAAATAGCAACTTGCCATTTTACGTAAAATGGTTTAGCTATGAACCCAGCTTGAAATTTTCCTTACAAAATTTTTGCAAGTGTAGAGAGAACGTTTTGTGATTGCAAAGAGTCAAGAAAGGCTTTATCCTCACAATCAAGAGACTGTATGTTGCTCTTCTCTCTTTTTCTTTCTGTTTCTCTTCTTTTCTTTCCCCACTTCTGCTTACTGAGAAAGGAAACAGGAGATCAGAGAGCAGAGTAGATGAAAATGCAACATAAGACTTTGCTGGTGATAACTGGGGGCTGTTTAGGCAAGATGAATTGACTGCCTGGGACTGAAACAGATAAGAGCCGCAGGGAGTGTTTTGATGCTGAATCATCTGAAGTCTGAGAACAGACCTCAAGAAAAGGCTTTTCAATCCAAGCTAAAATTGGGGGCGATGAAGGAAAAGTTAAGGATAGATAGGAAGATACCTGATTATACCTTTTAGGTGATTAAAATTCTTTGTAATTTAATTGGCCACTTAAAAAAGAACACCAAAATAAATTATAGAGTTGAAAAAGCGAAGCGTTGGAAACTTGTTAGTTTCAAAACCCTTTATCTAAGGCCTCGGCCTGTGGTTCCAGCTCTGGTCCATGGACCAGCAGTGCCAGAATAGTAACTCGAAGGGCTTTTCTTAAGGGAGCTTTCCAGGCCCTTAAGCCCGTATGTTAAACCGCCCCTGCCACCACTGCCACACAGTGCAGGGGACCCATCTGTCTAGTTCAGGGTCCGCCGCTCAGGGTCACTCCAGCTCCTTCGGCTCTTCCCTCTTGCCTGTGGAAGCCTGGATCACTCCCAGCCCAAGAAAAACTGTCTTCCCCTAGGCTGAGATCCACACCCCTGCTTTGCTTTACAACCAAACTTCCTGAAACACTGTCCAAACATAGTTTTTTTTTTACTTCTTTGTTATTTAACCTTCTTAACCTTCTTCACTCTTTAACCTTTTCAACAATGGTTTCCAAAGTAGAACACACAGTATGATTCATTGGGACACAGGAGAAGATGTTTAATTCCTATTTTAAAATTTTTCTACATTTATAAAGAATAATGTTTTATTATTATTTGATATGTTTGATTTCTGTATATTTAATGCATTTAAATATTGATACCTCTTAATCAATAACAGGCACAGATCAGATAACAGGCATGAGGTTTCCTAAAGAAGGCAGGGAAGTCTGCGGTGTTGTTGGGTTTCTGCAGCAATGTGTAACGGTTTATGCATGCCCAGTCGAGTGCATTTATGGTTGATGTAGGTATCTTCCCCAAATGGAAAAGTGTCTTAAAAAGATACTGGCCTAAAAGCTTTTGATTGAATATGCTGTATTAATTATAACGCAAGCACAATCGAACAAGAAGACAGTGGCAGAGTTTACATGTCTACTCCTGGTCCGTGCTTCTTGTTAGCCGTGATGTGCTTAATGACCATCTAATCTGACCTAACAAGAAATGGGCCCCCCAGAATAGAAATTCTCAGTAAAACTGTTTGCACTGGAGTTTTTTCTCTTCTATCGTTGGTGTACAAAAACTCCCTCAGGCGTATATGGCGCCTTGAGAGATTAGCCCCTGACAGCAGTACAGGTGTCTAATTTGGAAAGATACATGGATAGGATAGTCGAGGTTCATGTTTTTTTGTACATGGAATATACAATTATAAAAGTTTGGGGACCATCCTATCGAAGCTGCTTTTATTGATATCTTCAGTGACTTCTTAATTGCCAATTCTAATCCACATTTTCAGAGCTTCATTTGCTTCCTACCTTTGCGGCCTTCAGCATTACTGACCTTTTCCTTCTCTGAAACTGTCGACTTTCTTGGCTTCCGTGACAACACTCTTCCTTCTCCTGCTCCTACCCTGTGTTTTTTCTGCCTCTTAAACCTTAGTATTGCTAGGATTTCGTCTCTGGTTCTCTTCTCAGTCTCCCCAGGACCTCAGCCATACAAATAGCTCTGGTTCCAGTAACAACAGCAACTAACACACAGCAGCACACACTACATGCCAGGCACTGCTCTGAACACTTCACATCTACTCTTCCCGGCAATCCCGTGCGGCGAGTACTGTTCCTGTCTGTCTGTTACAGAGGATGAAGCAGAGGCGGCAGGAAGAGGGTCACGGAGGCCATCGTTGGCACAGGCTGGAATCACGCTGTCTGCCTCCAGGGACCAGTTTCTCACTGTTCTTGTGCGTGGCTAGTGTTTGCCTCCTGTCCCTTCCTCCAGCCTTGACCTCTGCTGTGAGGTCCAGACTCTCACATTCAGTGGCTGACTGGGCAGACTCCTCCTCACGGTCGTTATTTCCAAGGAGTTATTTCCTCCATTGGCCTAGTTCTCCCGGCATCCCCAGCTTGTTAGACGGCCTCACCGTGCATCCCGTTTCTCGTGGGGGAAGCCTCGGCATCCTCTGGAATACTTTCTCACACACTTCTCAGCAACTCTCTTTCATTCCTGTTGGTTTTGATTCTGCCTCCTAAATACTAAATCCATACTCTTTTCCCAATCCCATGGGCCCTGGTTTCGTCTGGATTTCTGATTTTACAGTTGCTCTTCCAGTTTGGTCTTCCTCCTCCATTCCGTCTTCCATACTGCTGCCAGAGCAGTATTTCTGAAATAGAAATCTGGTTACTGCTCTACTTAAAATTCTTCAAATTGTTTTGCCTTCCAGATAAAAATCAGACTCTTGGCCGTGGCTGGTCAGACCTTTCGTGAACTAGCTTCTGTGCAGTTTCGCTTTCGGTCATTTCCCTGTAACATTTCTCTTTCTCACCGGCCTATACTGCAGCCAGCTGAAATTCACCATGGTCTTTCACCTGCCTTTCACCTTCCTGCCTCTGTTTCCTCTTCTTATCTGCCTGCTAAACTTCTGTATCATTTTAAGATTCAATTCATTTCAGTTTTTTCTTAACCTCTCCCAGCTACCCAAGCCTAGCTGGATGCTCTTAGCATCCTGTTCATGCCTCTGCCATAGCCCTTTATCATACTGAGTTGTCTCACCGCTAGTCAGTGAGCATCTTGTGTTTATGTTGTAGGCTCCAGCATAGTAGAATAGAAGCCTCTTATGCTATCATAGTTGGAATTTAAGCAGGGAATTGTTTAAAGAAAGAAAAGATTCATATATGAAAGCCTTGAGCATTTTGTTTTAAGTTAAGACATAAATGTATATTCACCTGTCTTTTAAGTTTGGTCAAAGCCTTTTCTTTGAGAGTTGGTTCTCTGATTGGGATTTAATGTTGCCTTATATAAAACACACTCTGGTTTATCATCTATGATCTCCAATCTCAATGTCTTTAAAGTGAAGTTAGAACTTTAAAATCTTACAAAATAATCACTGCAGAATCCTTCTAAATTTTAACCTCTAATCCTTCTAGTTTATTCTTTGAGACAAGGATTATTGTTCTATTGCCCAGGCTGGAGTACAATGGTACGATCATAGCTCACTGCAGCCTCAAACTCTTGGGCTCAAGTGATCTTCTTGCCTTCACTTCCAAGTAGCTGGGACTACAGGTGCAGCACACTTGGCTAATTTTTTTTTTTGGTAGAGATGGGATCTTGTTATGTTGCCCAGGCTGGTCTTGACCTCCTGGCCTCAAGCGATCTTCCCACCTTGGCCTCCCAAAGTGCTGGGATTACAAGCATGAGCCACTGTGCCTGCCCATTCTGGTTTGTTTTAAAAATACTTGTTCATACCTACATCATGCAGGCACTTTTTTCCCAGTGATTAGTCTATATTGAATCTTTCTGAAGCATTCAATTTAGTTTCCATTAGAAAAAAAGACTCTTTTTACACTCATATTTCCTTGGTTAATATTTAATTGAGTAACAAGTACAACTGGCAAAAACTCATTTGAGAACAGCACAACCGACTTTTGGTAAGCATATAGCTCAATTAGTGGATGCCAATGTATATGGAACCGTTGGGGCACAGCTCCACCCTTTGCTAGCTGCATGCTTGCAGCAGGCAGTTAATGTCAATACATGCATTTTAGAGAGAAAGTGGAGAGCATCAGTTAATCGAGTGAGTCAGTTAAATGGAGGTTGCAGGTTTTGGATATAGGTTATCTCCCTTTGTTTGATCGCTGTGTAATTTTTTTAAAGCTGATTTTATAATACTATCCATTTTGATACGGGGAGTGATTTTGTAAGTCAGTTTTAATCTTTCATCTTTTATTGATTTATATTTTATTTGTACCTCAGTTACTTTCAGAAAAGATTTGAAGATGCTTAACCAGATGCTTAACCATTTTATGGTTATGGCCTGTAACCATAAAAACCCTGAAAATTACATCAATTCTTAAAAATTTACTACGAAAATTTGGTTATTTTTAATTGATTGTGTGTTAACTTGCACCATGGTTCAAACTAACCAATAAATGTATTGAGAGGCATGGTTGATTTCTACGGTATACTACTTACAAAAGAAGTCATGAAAATATTTTTTTCTGAGAATAGCAGAATAACAGCTCTTTTTATGTTTAATTTCTTCTCTTTACCCTCTTCTCTATATTTTTCTTAAAACTTTTTTTCTTAAGATATTTGATTATGGTATAAGGCAGCTAATTTAAGCATCTGTTTATCACTGTCTGGCTAGACTGAATGTAAAATTTCAATTGCATTACCTCCCAGGAGAGCTTTGAGCTCTTAGGGTAAAACACATCATTTTCTCTTCTCTCCTCTGGGATTGTCAGCAGAAAGAATTCATCTAAATAGTTTACATGCATTTTGAAAATGTTGTATCTACTGGACTTAGCTTTGTTGTTTGTGGAACATTGCCAATATAAATGGACTATCTACTGTGCTTGTTAACTCAAGTACAATAGTGTCATATGGTATTACAATATGTGTATAAATTGTAGCAGTGAATGACTTTTGCTGATAGTTAACTTATAACCAATTTTCATTAACAAATAGGAGATTTTCCTCTCTTAAAAATTTAATTTCAAAACCCGGATGTTTAATCATTATTCATTCATTAAATATTTACTGAGCAATTACTATATATACAGCATTACAAAATTCAGAGATAGGCTGTGAATACTTATTTTGCCCCTTTGCTCTGGAAGAGTTTTAGATTTTTTCTATGCACTTCTGTCTATTTCATAAGGGCTTAGTTAGGAAATAAATTACTGAACTAACTAAAAAGATCAATAAGCAAATTTAGTATATGCTGCCTGTCAGGGGCAAGAGGACATACTCAGGTGAGCTCCTAAGGAGCTTTCCTCTTGGTGGAATGTATGTTCCTTTTTTTCAAACAGAAATTTTATGAGAAAGTGCCATAATTTACTTTTCATTGTACTATTCGATTACAAAAATTGTAAAAATACAATTAAAAAGATGAAAAAGCAAATGAAAACTTGAGTCTTCCAGTTTTTCCTTTGTTAAAATAAAAAATGATTTTTTAAAAGTAGCATATAGTATATTAAAATCTTCTAATATATTAAAATATTAAATCTTAACCTGATAGAATATATTATCAGATTATTAAAATGAAAATATTCTAATTATTCTGCTATAAAGTTTAGGTTGGTTATTGAAGCACATTGTTTCTTCTAGAATCCCAACAGTGTATATATCTATAGGTTGGTCAGTCAGTTGGTCAGTTAGTCTGTCTGTCCATCTTTACTTTGAAATCTCAAAGAATCTGAAATAGAAATTTTTTTTTATTGTTTTAATATATTTTATTGAAATTTATTTTATAAATGGTCTTTAAAATAGTCTTTGTGCATTTGGGGTGTATATTGGGAAAATTGTTTATTATTTCTTGACTCTAATATCTTTTTTCTTTTCTTGTTTTCATAAGAGATGAGGTCTCCATATGTTGCCCAGGCTGGTCTTGAACTCCTAGCCTCAAGTGATCCTCCCACCTTGACCTTCTGAAGTGCTAGGATTATAGACACTGTCTTTTAAGAGAATAGTGTAAAGGCCTAAATTACTGCCAGAAAGCTTTGTTATTTAGTAACGAGTTTATATACACTTGACAGAGAAACTTTTTTACTCTATGGCTTTGGGTTTGGTAAGTTTACCACTTAAGTGATGTGTTGCTTTTAAGATCAGATAAACAGATAAGAAATAGGGAAGAGCTATGCAATTTGTAAATTTCTGCAACTATTTTCTGTGTTGTGACCCATCAGAATCCCTTCTGATACAAGATTTCCTTTTACCGTTCCAGACTTTCATATTCTCAGGTATTTTCCTCTCTGTGCTTTTTACGTCTCTGGCTTTTGTTTCCTTAGCTACTTGTTTTCCTTCATATCATTGATTCTTTTTGTCACTTCTTTGTCCCTCCTGTAGCCAGATCTATCCTGGGTGTCTTGGGCTTTGACTGTTGCCACTTTGTTCTCACTGATCCTTTTCGTCCGGCGTTGTCCTGGCCTATCTGACGTGTGCCCAGCAAGGCTCTTCTCCTGCGCTTCCCCTTCAGCTTCTCACCTCTGTTTTGCCCATATCAACATTTTATCAGATGTTCTCAATCCTTATTAGGATCTCTCTTGTATAAATCGATAATTAAAATACTCATAATTAAAATACCACCTCTTTTAATGTTTCTGTATACAGCATATCTATTTAATCATCCTTCTCAAAAGAACTCTTAAAAAAACACACAAAGAGGCCGAGCCAGTGTCTATTTCTCTCTCTTCCCGTCTTTCCCGTTTTCACCAGCAGAGCAGGCATAAAACTCAAATGACTCCAACTGCAGTCTTCTACCGCACGTCATCAAAGGAATTGCACATTTGATTACTACTGAAATTGTCCTTTTTCTTTTCTGCTTTTATATTGTCCTACAGTAAACTCTCAGTTGACAATTAGCCATTCTAATGGAAGCAGTGGTGTGTAATCCCAAATTGTAGTTACTCTCCATATTTGCCTTTGGAATGTGGCACATTTTTTAAAATGTTTCCTCTCCCTAGCCAATGCACATTCTTCAGTGCCATGATTACTGTCGGCAGGGAGAGTCAGCCCTGAAGGAACACATTTGGTCAAAGAGCAAATACAAAAAAATGTACCACGTAAGGTAGAAAAGTATTATATAGAAAATCGGGAGGCCGAGGCAGGAGGATTGCTTAAGCCCAGGAGTTTGAGGTTGCTGTGAGCGAGGCTGACGCCATGGCACTCTAGCCCGGGCAACAGAGCGAGACTCTGTCTCAAAAAAAAAAAAATTATTATATAGAAAATCAAAATCAAATAATAGTTGCCCGTATTCTATCTCAATGCTGTTTGGTTTTGAATGGTTGTCTCCAAAAATGAGAGATGACACCCATATGTTCATCCTAGCAGGTATAGTGTGGTATGTCAGCGACTTAACTGATTCTTAAATGGTGACTGGACATTGAACTGTTCACAGTGGAGCAATGATTTTTTGTTGGTCCGTGTTTGAAATTGGAGTTCATTTCCTGGAAACCTATTTTCTGTTCATTTTTTTAGTTAGTTAATATTTATTGAACACCTATTATAAATGCCAAAATCATCTATGAAAATTTTATATACATTTGAATGTATAACATCAAATATTTATTGGAACTAATGGAACTATTTTAGTGTATTTTTCTATCGTCTAGAGTACAGCCTAAGACTTTATTTGCGTATGGGATGGATGGTGTTTTGACTGAAGATGCCTTCTCCTTTTGCTCTGTGGCATTGCTCCAGTAACCTTCAAACTATTCGAATTAGGGCCTTTTGCTCTTGAAACATTTCATTTTTTATTTGATGTACTTTCAAGCCTCTACCCTTCTTCGAATGGTCAAGCCTAAAAGAGGGGCAGTTTCCTTGGTGACTGCTTTAGTGAGCCCTTGCGTCCTGTTTTATTGGCCCATTAGACATCTGCCTAGAACTTTAGCACCTTCCTTTTCAGTGATTTCAAGTTTTTTGGAAAATTCTTGGTTGTGTATGTCCAGCAATGGCTTCAGTTTCCCTCTGAATTTAGATTTTATGACAATTATTTCTCTTCCGAAGCCAGCAGACAGTGCTCACCTCTTCCTCAGACACCTCATAGCTCTGCGCTTAAGCATTTTGACGAGAGACACGCTCTGCCTGAAACCAGGCTGTCACATTTTCTCGTCGACGTTACTGTCTCAACACCAACTTGCCCAGCCACATTTAAGCGGCTAGGGAGTTGTCAGTGTGACTTTTGGTCGTGAGTTAGAGTCTCATTTGTAACCAAAGGAAAGGGGGTGAAAGCCGAGGTGAGTCTTGGTAAACCAGGGCACGGTTCTGACCGGAAGGGCGTGGGCTTTGGAGCGAGACTGTCCCCTGAACACGCTTCCCGCGGACCGTGTGGCCTCCACACCAAGCACTTGTAGAACCTGTGCTCTCATCTGCAGGGCGAGAGCGGTGGTGTCCCCTCCCCAGGGTGGAACGCCATGCTGTGTTCTGCAGCCTCTCCTCGTAAGCGCTCACGCTGGGACAGAGTTAGCCAAATTTCAGTGAAACGAGGGTCTTTCATAAAGCAGATATTCTTTTTTCCCTCAGTATTGAACTTCTAGGGAAAGAAAAGTATGTGTAATAGCAAAATACTTGATCGATAGCATATTAGTTTTCTATTGCCACATGACAAATTACCACAAACTTAGCAGCTAACGCAACATTGATTTATTATCTCACAGTTTCTACGGGTCAGAAGTTCTGAGTGGCTTGGCTGGGTTCTCTCCTCCAGGTCTCACAAGGCCAAAGGCAGATGTCAGCCAGGGCAAGGTTGGGGCCCCTTTCCTAGCTCCTGGAATCTGCAGGATGGAGGTCCCCATCCCTGGCTGGCTGGCAGCCAGGGCTGCTCTCAGCTTTCAGAGGCTACTCACGCACCTGACCACGTGTTCCCCCATCCTCCAGCCAGCAGTGGCCCATCAGGTCCTCACACTCTGAGTCCCCAACTTCCGCTGCTGCTCCCAGCCTGAGAAAAGTCTGCTTTTAAAGGGTTCCTGTGATGAGATCAGCCTCCCTTTTGCATAATCCTGGGAGTGACACCTCTTCATCTTCTCAGAGTCCACTCACACTCAAAGGGGGAGGATACACACAGCCAGGGTCACCACAGATCACTTACCCCAATAAAGAATTCTATGTTGATATTTGCTGTCCTGTAGAATTTTGAGCAAATTATTCTGTTATCTTTTAGAATTTAATAATATACTTGAGAAATCCTAGTCCATTCTGAATCCTAATCATATATATACTATCAGTGTTTTCTGATTTAGAGTCTTCTCTTTATAACCATGTTTTAAAATTTGACAATGATTTGCTTTTCCATGGGTTTCTTCTTATTCATTATACCACTGGGCTATTGGTGGGCTTTTCTTTTTTTTTTTTTTTTTTTTTAATACAGATAAGGTCTCACTCTTTTGGCCAGGCTGGAATGCTGTGGCATGATCATAGCTCACTGTAGCCTCGAACTTCTGGGCTCAAGAGATCCTCCTGCCTCAGCCTCCTGAGTAGCTGGGACTCCAGGCATACACCACCATTCCCAGCCAATTTTTAAATTTTTTGTAGAGATGTGGTCTCTGTTGCCCAGGCTGGTCTTGAATTCCTGGTCTTAGGCAATCCTCCTGCCTTGGTTTGGTCTCCTGAAGTGCTGGGATTACAGGCATAAGCTACCACACCTGGCCTAGTGGACTCTTTTAATCTGGTAATTCATGCCCTTCAGTTCTTAGAAGTTTTCTTGTTTTATCTTTGAATCACTTTCTTTCCTCTCTTTCCTGATTTCTCTTTTGGAAATCTTATTGATTGGATGTTGAATCTCTTGAACTTCTAATGTTTTTATTTTTCTCTCTCTCTGCCTTTTATTTTTCTTTCTGAAAGCTTTTCTTGATTTTATCTTCAAGTCTTCTGTATTAACTGGAATGCTTTCAGCTCCAAGTAAGAGAATACCCAACTACAAATGGCTTAAACAGTGATGATTTACTTATTTATTTTTTACATAACCAGGCATCAGGAATACTGTTCCCACAGTTAACACGGGCACTCAACACTGTCATCAAGAATCCAGACTCTTCCATCTTCCTTCCTGTTTTCCTTGGTGCATGACGATCTCTCTCCTACTTTAAGTTGTAAGTTGACTGCAGCTCTTTAAGCTTTGGGTTCTCATGCAACAATATGCAAAAGCAGAAAGAGACAGTTGGGCTCTCCTTAAGCTCTTTTCCCTTTTACCAGGGAAGAAAGTCTTTCCCAGAATCCCACTAGCGGAGTTACCGTTACGTCTCACGGGTCAGAACTAGGTCGTTTAGCCACTCCTAGCTGCAGAAGGAGGTTGGCTAAGTGAGTATCTAGCTGTATCTGTTCCTGACTGCTGTCCTTGGTCCCTCCTACAACCTGGCAGATTTAACACATCCACAGACAGGTCTTCATTAGACAGCACACGTCCTCACCATTGTCACGTGCCAGGGGATCGAATGTGGTAAGAGGGACTCATGTCCAGAACCTACCTGTTAAAGATTGGGTGACTGAGCTTGCCGCGGGCAGCCTTTGCAACTGGGGACAGTGAGTGTGTGAGATGTGGTTGGTGTGAGAGAGGCTTGGTCAGCCCTTGCTTGGGCTTTCCAAGTATGACTTCACCCTGGAAAGGCTAGAACACGGTCACCATGAACCCAACGGTGTCTCTGTGGGGACCTGGGGGTCTCAGGAGGCTGTGCTCGCTTTGAGGTTGTAGTGAGCTATGATGACGCTACTGCACTCTAGTCCAAGCAACAGAGCAAGACCTTGTCTCAAAAAAAAAAAAAAGTTATGAAATGATTCCTTTTCTTTTAATTACTATAGGAAAACTCTATTTTTATAGAAATTTCACTTCTAAAACACATTTAAGTAGCAATTTCCCCAGTTTTCAGGGAGGTTACATAAAGAAGCTATAGGGTAATGTTTAACTTATTCTGTTTTACAGAACTTTTTGCTCTTTAGGATTCATGTCAAGAAAATAAAGATTTTGATTAGAAGCATGTGAATTTTATCCTAAGTTAGCAGGAAATCATAAAACTTTTTTAATCATAGTAAATTCATCACAAAATAATTCACATTTAGATGCCATATTAATTTTTTAAATTATTTTTTAAACTGGTATTTCATGAAGTAATGATGTATTCAAATATAATTTCTTTTGTTGTGATTATGGAAACTTTCCAGATGTTCAGATTTTGTTTTTTAAACCTAGACTGATAATCCCAAAACTAATATTTTGGTTACACATTTAAAGTTCCTAAGATCCATTGCATTTGATTATAATTTATTTTAAAATGCACCATATTATAAACCTGTATCTTTTATGGGGATTTAACCAAGTATGTGCTGTCAATTATATTATTAAAGCTATTTGTAATTGAATTTAAATACTATAAAACTGTCATGTATATCTTTTAGATAAAGAAAATACTGTAAGAAGAAAACTTTTAAAATAAATAAATACATTCTTAGAGTGTTTCCAAACCTTGGCATAGTCCATGGCACAGAAGTAAGGAGTCTTTCTTGAATGAAGTTAATTACCCACGGGGCACATGTTGGTCACTCTTTAAAATTCTTAGAAAAACAAAGAAATTAATTATCCAGTATGAAAACGAGTCCTACTCTTTCTGGCAAACATTCAATTAACTTTTTAGTGCTTGCTATTTAATGTTGTTTTTGACCAACCAACCATTGAAAACTGCTTTCCTTTGAAACTGGGCTTGAGTAGAAAACAATGTTGCGTGTAGCTGTTTAGATGGTCAGTTCCATTTGGTCATTAGCTTTTTTTCCCATGATCTTTGAATTCAGTGGCTCGTTATATCTTAGACTCACTGTGAGGTGTGCCTTGGGCACACTTATTTAGCGTTTAGCAGAGTTAACGTCTAAGATCTATTGGGAAGACTCAGAAAACTTAAAACAGTATTTCATATTAAGACACTTCAAAAATGTAATAGTATTAAAAAAACTTTACACTTAAATGACTAAGGACTGTGACAGTCACATTTAAATAATTTTTTTTGGAAAAATTATTGCTTCTTTTCCTGATATTTTGACTGATAAGTACCTCCTGTATTTTAGATGGTATATTCCAAATTCGATAATCTTACCATTTTGTCACATTGGCTTTCCCTCCCTTTGAACTCACAGATATGTGCTTGTGCAGTGCACACCCTCTCAACTTTATTTTCTAAACCGTTTGAGAGTTGGTGCAGACGTTGTAACACTTCACCCCTGTATTCTTCAGCTTGTATTTCCTAAGAACAGGGACGTTTCTCCTACATAACCACAAATTAACATACTTAGGAAATTTAAGATTGATGCGGTATCATTGTCCAATATTCAGTTTCCTTCAGTTTTCCCAATAATATTATCTGTAGCTATTTTTTTACCCCTCAATTCAGGATCCAAAGATCATAGCTGGCATTTAAGTTATCATATGTCTTTAGTCTCTAACGATCTCCTAGCTTTTTTAAAAAAACAAAAAAAGCTTTTATTACTGTGACATTGTTGACAAGTCCAAGCTGATATGGATATATACATAATTGTTTTCTCGTGATTATATGATTGTTTCCTCGTGAAAAACTTTTGGCAGGGATACTTCCTAGTGATATTATTTTCTTTTCAGTACGTTATGCCAGGAGGCATATGCAAGGAAAATATAAGTAATCCTTGCTATACAAATTCATTCACTTTTTTACTTAGCAAGAGTTCAGATGTAAGACATAGCTGTGTTATGGTCTATTTTTGAGTATTTTTAATAAAATTTACATGTCAAGGGGTAAAAATATTGAAAGGCAATAATATTCCATAAAAAACTTAGGTGAAGATTCTGCTTTCTATGTTTATACTTTTAAAAATACATGGTAAGTGCACCAATTTTAGACAGAAAGTTATATTCGAAAGTTCATTGGCAAATGACAATCAGGCCAAAGGAAATTTAATAGAATGTGCTTTAGTGAATTGTGTCAGAAGTAATTAAAGGTGCTCCTGGGATAGGAGTTGATCCTATGAAAGGATTTTTCCTCTGTTGCTTGAGTACTTTAGAACACCTATGTGATGTTTCATCTCTAATTCCTCTTCCCCCCCCACTGAAGTTTTTCCTACTGAAGTTACAGTTTCATAGTGTCTGATTTTTAATTTCAATATTGGATAGTAACAGTCCTCTCAATCACTGGCACATCTTCCTAACCAAGAAGTAAAACAAACAAGATATCTGATAATGTCCACATTTAAATAGAGCAGAACTGGATTATTCAATATCCATTGCTTAGTGACAAAGCTATCAGAAACAGGTGGTAACTACAGCTACATGATTCTTATTCAAAGGAAAAAGCTTATGTTCCATTGGGGAGGAGGACAATTTACTGATTAGGAGCACTACTTTAAAGCTCTCTTCTCCTTTCAGAGGAGAAAAACCAGAAAAATATAGAAAGATTTAGAAAGGTGACTATTTTATGAAACCTTAGAGGTTTCTGCTAAGATGCCATTAATTTGCTTTATGGAACCGAACCAATGTGACACTTGACAGAGGCACCTTAGTCTTTTTTTTCCCCCCCGTCTAAGACAAGATCTCGCTACATTGCCCAGGCTGGTCTTGAGCCTTTGGGCTCAAGAAAGCCTCCCGTCTCAGCCTCCTGAGTAACTGGGACTACAGGTGTGAGCCACCACACCCAGCTTGCACCTTATTCTTCTGCTGATTTCTTTTTGCCTCTTAACATCCCTAACCCAGTAGCACGTTTCTCATCTGAGACTTTGCATATGAAGTCTAGCCTTTCCCTGGCCCTTTATTTTCTTCTGTGCATTTTGGGCTGAAGTTTAGGTGACCGTTATTGGGTGAACGGTGTTCTTAGGGCCACCTGGCTTAGCTTCCTATAGGCTTGAATAACTTTTTAAAAGCAATTTTTGTAAAAATCAAACCTGGGTCTGGCTTGTACAAAGTAACACCAACATACACTAAAGCCCTTGGAGTTGAAAGCCTGGGCACGGTCACACTCCCTTAGGTGTGTTGTTGCCTCAGAGCTTCAGAGCACTTGCAGGGTCACAGCCACTCAGGAGGGTTGTCACTGAACCTAAACTCAGGAATTGTGATGCTAGGGGACGTTGTTGAAATCCAGTGTTTCCCAAATGTGATACACATATCCCTGCTGGCAAGTGAGGTCATTTTAGGGGAAAGGCAAACGAGCATTTATTTTTTGTATTTTAATTATATTAGAAAAATATAATTAGCACAAGGACCCTGTGATTTCACAGGTATTATTGCTTAGAACAAGGGTGAAGGGAATGTATAAGTTACAAATAAGCTGATTTAAGAGAGGTAAAGGGATAATAGATAATTCAGGTGTCATGCTGATATTGGGAAAAGACTACGAGGGTAATACACATAAGCCAGAAGTTTGGGAAATGCTGATTTAGTACAAAATGGCTTTCCCAAAGTTAGATGGGTGATGTATAGCAGAGTCTTTAGTGCCTTACCCATTTAAATATGCATCTCCCAGGTAAGCTTTTTCTTTAAAGAGAGCATTCTGTGTCTTAATGTTTGAAATTCACTATTATAATAATGTGGAACCGTGAAAGGGTTTTGGCAGGTGGGCACAATGATAGGGTTTGTGTTTTAGAAAGATCCCTCTTGAGGCACTGTGCAGGGTGGATTGAAGCGGAGAGAGGAGGACAGGGTTGTTCAGTCGAGTGGGCTCCGTGAGGACCAGCAGGAGTTGGTGAGGACGGGTCTGAAGCAGCAGCACCAGGAACAGAAAAGAGGGGTCCACTGAAGAGCTATTTAGACGTTAGAAACAGTGCAGATTCACAAAGTCCCTGACGGAGTGTGCCCTGTGCCTGCAGCCCCAGGTCATCGCCCGTCACAGCCTTCATTCCCGTTTCCAACCTGCTTTAATTCCACTCTTCCCGTCTTTGTGGCCACCCCCTCTTGTGTACCCGTAGACATTCTCTTTCAGAGCGGGGGCCGCACACTCACATGCCTTCCAGAACCAGCCGTTGGTGAAGGCGACCAGGAGGGCCCGGTGGTGCGGATCTTGAGCAGACTTCTGTCCGAGCCGGGTAGCTGCTGCGGAGCTCAGCCGGCTGTTCCCGCGCAGGAACGCACGCCCTACGTTGCCAGGTTTTTTGATTTTAAAATTAGAAACAAGGAATTCAGATAATTGATTGAAATCTCCTGGTTTTTAAACGTTGAAAACTTTAAATTCTAACAGTAGCTGTTTCATGGAGGTGACTATGAGGATTCGAGGGGTTAATAAATGAAGAGGTCTTGGACTAGTACCTAACACCTTGTAAATGGCATCTGTCGTTGCCAACATCATCGTCACCCCCTCCCCACCTCACATCCACCTCCTCTCCTTCTAAGTCTGGTTGCTGAGGCCGTGGAGGGAAAGGAACAGCAAGATGTTTCTATGCAAAGCATCCAGGTCACTCGCTGCTGCCAGAGCCACAAAGCACGTAATGAGACACAAGCTAATATCACACATTTTTCAAGCCACAAACCCTTTCTTCTACATGGTAATCTGATACGTAAGAAAGATGAATTTGGATCTGCTCTGTTTGAAGTGGTTATGGAGATCCAAATGTCTACCAGAGCAGTGGTTCTCAAACTTTAGCTTGCACCAAAATTACTTGGAGCGCTTGTTAAAACCCAGATTTCTGGGCCCAACTTGAGAGTTTCTGAGTCCGTGGGTCTGGGCTGGGGCCCAAGAACTTGTGTTTCTACAAGTTCCCAGGTGCTGCTGCTGCTGCTAGGAGCTGGGGAGAACCACGGTTGAGACCTGCTGTGCTGGAGGTTGACAGTTTTATATACCAAGAGACTTGGTGTCTGAAAGCCAGAGAGTCTATAGAGACATAGTACTTACAGCCATGGCTGTGACTATTTCTTCTTCGCTGGTGGCCTGTTGTCTGCACTGTGTTTGCGGATCTAGACCAAGTGTGGGCCACTGACCAGCAGCATCAGCTGGAGCTTGTTCTAGGTGCAAGTTCATGGGTCCCGTTCCAGACCTATGCAATCAGAACTCTGGGAGCCCAGGCCCTGTGTTTTTAAGAGCTCTCTAGTTGATTCTTACCTGCGTTGAAGTTTGACAGCTGCCGGCATACACGTACCCTAATCAGAAGTCGGGGGATAGCTTGAGAAACCTCCCATGGGCAGAATGCTGTCTAGCTCCACCACTCTGGACTCTCAGAACAGCACTTCTACCGCACTAAAGGCCTCGATTCTACCAGAAGCTTCCCCAGCCTTCACTGTACTGGTATCATTGGATAAACTGCTGTGTCAGGTACTAGCTTAATTTTTAAAAAAAATGATTCAAGGTAAAGAAAGTGAGAAGATGGGAGGATGAGCCAATTATTTAAGAAGAACAGGTTAGATTTTAGAAATAGTTGTGCTCAATAGCAATGAATCCAGGGCAAAAGGAAACTAACAGTGCTTGATAGCCTAATATATGTCAGATACTTTTCTAGGCCTCACTTAATTCTCATAACAACGTAAAGAATTACCACTGCAAAGTAGAGAAAGACATCTTTATTTGTGGAGTAGGACTCAATTAGGAATTGGCAGGGCCAGGATTTGAACCCAGGACTTTCTAATACTAAAACCTTTACTCTTTCCACTCAATGGTAGTGATTATTACAGAAGTTCCTTGGTATCTGGGGAGGATTGACTCCAGGAACCCCCAGGGATGCTCAAGTCTCATATAAAATGGCATAGTATTAATATTTGCGTACAACCTACATGCATCTTCCTGTATACTTTAAATTACATTTAGATTACTTATAATACCTAATACAATGTAAATGCTATATAAATAGTTGTTAATGCTGTATTTTTTTTAATTAGTGTTTTCGATTGTTGTATTGTTACTTTTTATTGGAGTTTTTCCTCAAATATTTTCAATCTGCAGTTGGTGGAGTCCAGGGATGTGGAACCCGCAGATATAGAGGGCCTACTGTATTACCATGACCTCTTAGAGTCCTTTAATCCCCTCCTTATATTTGCACTTACTATTTGTAAACACTGAAATTTTCCTACTTTTATTCAAGTATGAAGTCTAATAAAGATACTTTGTATAGTATGATGTGTTTTGCAAATAGGCAACACTGCTACAATATACAAATTCCTAAATATCAGGACTTTTGAAATTAATTCTATACTTTATAAATTTTAAACCTGTTTAATTCTGAGTATAAAGCTAAAATTATTTTTGGGGGGACATTAACCTAACTACTAACCAAAAACTAGGAACAATTTGGTGAGCTCTGAACTGAATTTATCTATTTGTATACTGAGTCATGAACAAGGCCAGAATTTGAAAAAAATATATAGCAGTAAGTTCAAATCAGAAAGAATGCATACTTTCTTAGGTTGTGGGATAAGCACAAAACTTGAACAAATAGTATCTGACCCAAAATGATATTTTGCCTGTTACGTAGAGCTCCTGATCTTAATAAAATAGTTGTTGAACCTTAGCTTTTAAATATCTGTTTTATTTGCCACATTCTTTGTACTAAATGATATATATTTTGGGGTTCCTATGGTATTTTGACTTTGATTTTGTGGATTTGAGGGAAAAGACTCAAATCTGAAAGTTTAGTCTTACTATAATAGATCTTTTTAAGGAGGTGGTTTGAGAGAAAAATGTGTTAATTGTTGATATGCTCAAAACATGCTTGTTTAAGAAAACAGAAATGGTAATAACCAAACATGTGGAAAGGCACGAGTATTCAAACCTGGGGGCATTTTGATTTTATATAGTTGGTAAATAAAATCTGGCTTAATCTGGACAGTAATTATTATCATTTAAAAAAATACGTTTAGATTTTTAAGAGAAAATACTTAAGTTATTGAAATTATTTGTATACAAAAACGAACCCTTACTCATAAGCGTCACAGAAGATTGAAATCGTCTGCCATGTGGCAGTCACTTCAACTCTCAACTCGCCCCTGCGACAACCATGTCCTTTTTCTACCCCTTTATCTCATAAATAATAGAAATACAGAAATTGGAAGCAATTAATTTTAAAAATCCTTTTAGATGGGGAGCTCACCACCCCATTTGCAAACCTATCTATATAAACCCATGTTCTCCAGCTTTATTGGCATCTTTTATCTCCCAAATAGTCCTTGTGTCAGGACATGCACTGTTGTCCCCTGTGCCAGGGACACTCTTCTGTGCTCTCTTCAAATCAATCCATTGATGAATCTCGACATCACTGAAAGTGGGACAACCAGACATTCATGCGTCTCCCATGACACCATAAGAAGTACACTGCATCACCTATAAGCTGTTCTTGCCAAATAAATTGAACCTGAGTGTAATCAAGACCTCAGATCCAGCTACGTGCTTATAGGAAATACAGCAGATAGAGATTAAATGTACCCGAGGAGGGAAGCAGCTAAATCCAGAATGTGATATTCTGCCAACAACTGACCCAGTTTCTTCAGCAAATGAATAGCATGAAAAAGAAAGACAGGAGGGAGCTGTGATTGCTCAAAAGAGACTTATGTGATATCAACCAGTTGCAATGCGTGATCCAAATCTTTTAGATACTGATTAAAGGAAACAGACTAAAAAATGTCATTTTTTGCAATTTTTGAGAACATTTGTATATGGACTGGGTGTTGAAAATTGTTACTAGTTTTGCTAGGTGTCGTAATGGCATCATGGTTGTACATATTCTTAAAATGTCTTTTCTGTAAGGATACACTTGGAGTTATTATACTTACTGGTGAAATAATGTGATGTCTGAGATTTGTATTAAAATACATCCGGGGTAACAAGAAAATTCGACCTCATTCTTCAGGTCTTGGCTTCCGATACCCTCTTGGGGGAGATCCTTGGCCAAAGCAGGTGTTTGCTCCCACCCTTTATTTCAGTCCTTTCTCCCTGTTGGTTTATTTCACAGCTTTTATCATAAGCTGTGGATAAGGGTTTTATGTCAATTTATTTATTGTCTTTCTTACCCCAGACTCTCAACTCCAAAAACACAGGGACCACAGGTTGGCCGCTTTATACCCAGAGCCTGGTACACTGCATGGCTGTGGCAGGCTTTTGGTAAACAGCTACCAAAAAAGTAAACGAGAGGAAATTTGATTTCATATAATGTTTGCATTTTGGTGTTTCCAAATTTGGACTCTCAGGGTAAATTGTTAGGCAAAATTTATTATGTGTGTAAAGTTTCTTTGCTTCCTTTTCTTAGGGGAAGTGCTGTCTAAGGTTTTGCACGGGAGAACTCAAGTAGGAGACGTTTGAAAAGGTGGTTTCTTTAGTACTTGGTAGTTGTTAGTAAAGTGCTGCCTAAGCTTTTGCACTTGAGAACTCAAACAGGAAACATTTGAAGTAGTAGTTCTTTAATAGTTGGTAGTTGGTAGTATTAAAGGTAGAGTAAAAACGTTATTGTCACATCCTTGACCCATTGGGCTGTCCTTGTACACAATAAACACATCCTTACACCATGTGCCTGTCATACCTGCTCCTCCTCCCAGCCTTTTATGAAGAACCAGTTGCTCTTCCCTTTGCTCTTTACTGTACTACGGGAGGGGGGATTCCTGTTAGAGTGCAGGGTGAGGACTTTCCAGGCTCCTAAAGAATTAGGCCAATCTAAATTTATTAATGCCATGTAGCTTTTAAAGCCCCAGTCCTATTAAGAGTCGAAACAATCTATTGTATCTATTGTGTCAAAACAAGCAAAGGGATAGTAAATTGTTTCAGTGTAGCTCTGCCACTTAACCCAAAAGTGTTTGGTTTGGATGCCACCCAGTAGTTACTTGTTAAGGTACTATACAAAAGAGAAGCCTTGCTTTTAGCCAGCTAGATGTCTTTCTTTGTTAATGGATTATTACATTGTGTCTTTGTCTTAATCTCCTTCAGGCAATTAATGTGTGTATTCCTATTTTTGACCATGTTTTTAAGTTGTATGTACACATAGAAACTGTCATACAAAAGTAGTGTAATTAACCTCTTGTAAATCTTAGCTATGAAATGTGATAAATATAAGTTGATTAATTTTAAGAATATAAGCACTGAATTCTAAAAATATTGTCAATATATCTGCTGATATCCTACAGATATCCCAATTTTAATGCATTTGTTTTTAGTTTTGTTATTGTTGTTTGAGACAAGGTCTATTGCCCAGGCTGGAGTACAGTAGCGTCATTATAGCTCACTGCAGCCTCAGACTCAAGCGATCCTCCTGCCTCAGCCACGTGAGTAGCTGGGACTACAGGTGCATGCCACCACACCCAGCTGATTTTTTTTTACTTTTTAAACTTTTGTAGAGATGAGGTCTCACTGTCTTGCCTAGGCTAGTGGTCTCAAATTCCTGGCCTCAAGCAATCCTTCCTCTTTGGTCTCTCAAAGTGCTGGGATTACAGGTATGAGCCACCATCCCTGGCTTAGAACACTTTTTAAAGAATAATTAACATCACGTTCAACACACAATTTTCTTTTTAATGGAATTTTCAAGACAAACTTATAAAAGGCATGTTTTTCGTAATAAGTGAGCCTTTAAAAATTAAGGTATATATTATATATTTAATTTGTAAATCAATCTCAGTTTAATTGTTCTAGCACAACTTTTTAAAGGAATCTTTTTAAAAATCAGTTTTATTTTTGTGTATTAATTTGGACTGTCATATATCTTGTCTTAAACCAGCCCAGAAGTGTATGCAGTTTTCTTCTTTCAACAATGGTGCTTTTCTGTTTTATTTACTAGTTGAGGCATATTCCTTATCTTAATCCATAATAAATAATTTTGAAATAAGTTAATTGATTGACAAAAAGAAACTTAATTGGGTTCATACTCCATCGTCTTATTTTCTTGAGAAATACAGACAGTCGTGTACTGGAAAGAGTAGGAAAAAGAACAGGCTTTGACATCCTAGGGATCCAGGTTCAAAGCCTCACCACCGATTACTCGTTCCGCAAATATTCCCCGAGCACCTCCTGTGTGTTCAACGAGCATGAGCACGTTCTTTGACATAACAGGTACTTCAGTGCATGAAACAAGTTCTTTCCCTGGTGGTGCCTACATTTTAGCTGGGGAGACAGACAATATAAAAGTAACTAAATAAACATCTGATAACATTTCAGGCAGCAGTAAGCCAGCAAAGAGTAGACACAGGGGAACGTAGCTGGGTCAGGGAGATTCTGTTTGTTTGGTTTGGCTTGGCTTTAGGGTTGGAGATACTACAGCAGGAGTATATGCTAATGCATGGTTAGGACGGGGATGAGTGGAAGAGCAAAGGGTTGAGTAAATTGACCAATTTGGGAAGAAGAGGCAATTCTAGTTTCTTCTACTGGTGACATGAGTAAAGCAAAAAGCAGGTAAGGACCGAGAGTGAGGAAAGGGAGGAGGGGTGTGCTGGAGGTGGAAGAGAGAGGACGAGGTACGAAATGGTCTCCATGAAGAGTGGGAGAGAGCAGTGTCCAGGGGAAAGGTAGGATTGCCGGGCAGCGCCCTGGGCCCATTCGAAATGTACGTTTCTGTTTAAAGAGGGCCCAGTGAGATCGTGGCGTGTTATTCAGCCAAATTTAGCAGGCTGGGTGCGGGCGTAGAGTAGTGAAGAGCTGGGTTTAACCAGGATTGGGATCTGGCTATGCCACTGTGATGGTGGGCAAAGGGGCGAGGGGGCTCAGAGGCTGTGCGAGGGGTGGGCCAGGCTGGGAACGGGGGCGCTAAGAGTATGCGGGGAGTGCTGGGTGCTGAGTGTGGGGTGGGTCCACCTCTGTGATCATCCTGCTGCGGAGGAGGACAAGGAGGCAGGGTACCTGCTGGCCAGGAAGCGGGGTGCTCTGGGAGTCCTGATCTGGGTGCTCAGCCTGAAACCGAGTTAAATTGTGTATATATTATATTATGTCAACAATATCTATATTCTGTTTCCTGGGAACACTAGAGTGAAGATGGAGAGAACAGTAAACCAGGTACTAAAATCTTCAAAAAGTGGGAAGGAATTAGGTTCAAAGATGACTGCTACAAGGAAGGTAGCAGGCGGTATTCCCTAATTGCATGTGTTTCAAAGGGACTATGGAAAAAGGGACAGAAAACAGTCTGCAAGCAAAATGAGGCGCAAGGAGGGGCTTACCTCACCTTCAGACAGTGTGGCACGTGAAAGAAAAAATTACCACCAGCTGAGGGGGCTCTAATGGAAGTGTAGTATCTTCAGAGGTTTAGCAGGAAGTTGTGAAGGAAGCAAGAGAAAAGACGATGAACATACAGGAGACTTTGTTTCAGAGGACAGAGTCTGGGAAGGATGGGAGATTGAGTCAGACTAGGGTGAGAAAACCATGTAGGAATCAGAGTTCAGTTGTGGGGATGAGTGGATGTCCTGGGGGGCTTGGCTTCTGGGCTAAGGTAATTGGGGATGTAAAATATGGTATAAGTCTTGATTTTCTCTTAGGGGAAGGTTCTGGGGCTTGGTTGCTTAACCAGTTTGTGGTGGTGAAGTGGACAGTACTGAGCCCAGGGGAGGGGTGGTCCTACCAAGAACGCAGTAGTCCGTGCTTAAATCTTGCGAGGTGTGCTGTGTCCTGGTGTAACTTAGGTTAATTGCACATGCGAGCAAGTCAGAGCGCCTGCCCGAGCCTCAGTGTTTTCACCTGTGAAATGGAGATAAGTCTAGTCTTGCAGGTATTTAAGATGGTGATGTGTATACAGAAAACCAACGGGAACAGGGTTATGGTACCGTGGTCCCTCATATCCATGGGGGATTGATCCCAGGATTGATTTCCTCCCATATCAAATCTGCAAATGCTCAAATCCCTGATATGAAATGGCATAGTATTTGCAGATAACCTGTACATATCCGCCTGTGTACTTTAAACCATTTCTAGATTATAATACCTAATACAATGTTAATACTATATGGTTTTTATGCTATATTTTTATCACTGTTTTATTGTTATTTTTAAGTTTATCTTGTTTTTTCAAATATTTTTGATCTGCAGTTGTTTGAATCCACAGATGCAAAACCCATGGATACAGGAGGGTCTACTGTATATGCTTAATGACATTTTTTCCTTATATGTACATAGAAAAATACGCAATTTTTAGTCCTTCTCATGGTCTGTAATGGGTTGTTTATATGTTGATGTTAATGTCAAAAAATTCAAACATATGTACATGTAAATGTTTGGTTCTTTTGTTGGGTTTTCTCCTCCACTAGATGAATGCTACGGGTGAATTGTATGATTCCAATCTTTGTTTATAATGTTGAGCTTTTTATGCTGTGCATTTTGTTCTAAGATATAAGTGATAAAAATATTTCCAACCGTCTTAGCCCCAATAAAGTCATATTGATTTTTGTGTAGCATATAATGAAATAGAAAATAATCTCCTGGTGTCTATTCTGCATTATTCACAGAAACAATTTCTAAAGAACAAGTCTGAAGTTGTACAATGTAAACACCTTATCTTGTTTACTTGATATAAACTGACATTTTAAAAGTCAGAATGGAGATAAAAATCACAGTTAATTGTTGTCATTCTTTAAAATAATATGGCTAAGCCTGAAAAGCTTTTTGATTTGCAGGTAAAACATTTTTTTGGAATAAGGCTTCTCTTCTTACCAAATATTATAAGGAAATTTGGTGGTATTGAAATAGAGTGAAGGTATTATAGTCAATTTCAGAAAGTTAATGATTTTTTTTTTAACAGTGATTTATACTGCAGCTAAAAAGCTGTTGCTAGTTTTCCAAATCTTAAAGCTAACTGACCTTCCATTTGAACCCACCTTTAATGTAAACATTTTCTTGAGCAGGCTAGGGGCTGGGCCAGCCAATCTGGAGGATATTAGTGGCATCGTGTTCCAGGGAAGTTGGAATCCCTAGATAATTCCCAGGAGCTCTTTTCTAGGCCAGAAGCTGTCTTAGACATTACATATTTCTTAATTCTGCCTTGGTTTTGTTAATAATGCCTACTGTCGCTCTTGGAAATCTAATTAGTAAAAAACACAATTAACTTTACTTTGAAGTAGAAGGTAAAGGTGGTTTTACTTGGTAGTTTTTCTGTTCTTTCCACTCTGCTTGCTAAGAAATAGACTGTAGTAGCAGGCAACTGGGTTGAGGTTATTGCCCTGCTGCCTGTAAAAGTTTTTACTTTTTAGTCATCTATTACTTACCCAAAATATTTTTGTTCAAAGCCAAACTAAGTACTTTATCAGATCCCTTTGACACTTCTTCCCCTTTTAAACTTTCTGAGATGTACTGAGCAGTGTTTTTCAAAGTTTAGGTCATGACCCATTAATGGTTGTTAAATCAGTTTAGTGGGTTGAAATCAGCTTTAAAAAAAATTAAATACATCTCTCATAGTAAGGGAAGGTGTTATTTCATTGTACTTATACAGATATATTTGAGTGTATGTAAGTGAAAAATGTAAAATACTTTTTACTGTGGGCTATAATCAAAGTTTGGAAATTATTACTACAGAGAATATTTCAGGTAAGGTTTTATAGTCTTTTGCAAGCATTTGCATTTTAAAATCTTGAGATTTCAGCTATTTGACTGATACCATTGTTAGTTGAGTATTTTAGAAGAAAATTTAGAAGACTAAAGGTTTTTTTTTTTTTTAAAGAAACTACGTATTTTTTAAAAAGTGGTTTTTCTCTTCTAATTCTGATGTCATATGAGCAAAAGCTGAAATGCCAGAGCAAAGCAAAACTCATGCTTCTCTTAATTCAGGAAATATTTATCAAGAATACCATGTTATTCAATAGATATATTGAAATATAAAGGTATAACTTCCCATCTCAAAAAAATCACAATCAAATTTTCGTCAGGCCTCAGTTAGAATATATCATGTTCATGTTTGTTTTATTTTATCTCCTTAAAAATAGTAGCCCACTTACTTAATAAATTCAACTCTCAGTGTTCAAACTCAAAGGAATTTTTAAAAGAAATGTTTGCCCCTTGCCCCTTGAATCTTGTCAGATTTCTCAAGCCTATAATTGAGTACTTCTGTCTACTTGAATTTTTTTCTGCTTATTAAATAAACAAACTTCATCATACTAATGTTAATTGTTAAAAGGTTTTAGACTAGGTTTGTATTTGGGTCCTAATATGGTATATATCTTTGTTGCTCTTTCTAGAATCAAAAAAGGACTGGTTTGTGAGTTTTAAACTTGGGGGATTTTTTTTTCCATTGTAAAATTTGTACTGTCTTAATACCATCCCTTAATTTCTCCAAACCTCCCTTTTCTTTTCTGTAAAACACAGACGATAATCAAGTTATACTACAAATATCAAACAGATGCCTCAATATCTTTTTAAATCCCACAATACTGCGAATCACACTGTGCTGATTAATAATATGGGGCATGGTGTTTTATGTTAAGTACTATTCGAATAAAATACAACATACTGAGATTACTTACTGCCTGGTGATTGAGACTTGATTGTTGACTCAAAACAACTGATGTATTCCGTCTTCACTTAAGTAATAAGTTTGTCAGGCATTTGGCTAGCAATCTCTTGATCACAGTTTATTAACTTGGTTATTGGTGTTTTGACTGCTAAACGCCAGTTTTATAAACTGGAACCAAGGCATTCTGTTCTCAGGCAACGTTACAGAAATAATGCTGCTCCTTGAAACATTTAACAGAAATCCCTTGGAGTTCATTTTATCTCAGCCGTATCACTTTAGACATAGCAAAAGCAGGTTAAAATGCATAATTGGAGCGGTGTATTGGTCTGTCATAAATAATAGGCTTATTAGAACTTGCATCTCCCAGCTTACACATTTAAGCCACTTAGTAACATTAGTTTCTCTTAATGTATATAAATCATCCATATAGGGTGTCTGGTCTGCTTACCAGACAGTTCATTTTCTCATGCTATCTTTATTAAAGTTTTTTTTGTTCTATGTGACTAAACAAAAGTTGTTTAATATGAGCAACTATATTTAAATCCTACTATGATCATGACAAAAATCTCTAATAGTGAAACAATTCAAATTGAAGGCTGACATTCTATATGCTTATGGTTTATGAACAAAAATAGAGTCATGATAAGAATAGGATGTCAGATGTAATTTAAAATTGCTTTGTGTCACATCTTAAGTGATAATATAAATATGGTTTATGCATTTATTTACCTTTTTGTTATAGGTTTTGTATATGTCATGAAAATGGATTCACGCACTTTGGGCTGGGGTGGAGCTTTGTTTAATATCTGTATTCTGTAATATTACTCACATGAAAACTAATGGTAACTTTTACTCTTCCAGTATTTGCCACATCTTTATAAAATGTCTCAAAATGAACTTCATCATTTTTTTCTGGCTTTATTTTATTTTCGAAGTTATTATAGTATTACTTTTGCTGTATAGCAACAAGAAGCCTTTTTCCCCCTCCCAGTTGCTTTGGTCTTCATCCTGAATTAAATAGAGTAGTGATGCGTGATGATAAGACTGTTTTTTATAACAGTACCTCCCTGCTTTTAAATACAAACAAAAATGGACTCCATTCCCCAATTTTTTGATTCACTATACGAAGATTGCTATAGTTGATCATCCATTGTATTGCAATAAATGGGGAAAGAATTGAATTTTTGCACACATAATCGACTTTTTGTACAAAAACCAAGGCTAGATATCTTAAGAAATTTGTATAGAGCAAACATTTGGTATGAAATAATAATGAAACTGTTTATTTTCATTTTGAATAAAAGAGCATTCCAAGGTATAAAGGACATTTTATACTTGAATTTTATAAAATTTGATAGAAACAGAAAACAAGAACAATGTAGTTGACAATATTTAGGCCATCATTTCATAAAAACATAATCTTTTTGAGTACCCTCATGCCATTAAAAGGAAAACTTTGAGCATCTTTACTATCAACATGAATAAGTTGAATGTGTCATTCTTAGACAGTGTTTATGATTGACTGTTCTATACTCGGTGCCAGGGTATTTGACAAAGTGTGAAGGAGAAATGGAAAGCCAAAGCTTCCCCTTTTTTGAGGGAGTGCACCAAGTTTGTTTTATTTTGTGCTAACCTGGTGAGGAAGTATACTGGTACAAAAACATAGAAGAAAGCCTCAGTTCTTTGCTAGCACGTTTTGATTTTAAAAGAACATCTGAGTAGTATGGGCTTTTTGAACTGTAAGGTAGCTGGTTTGACATAGTATCTGTGCTTGCTTTTACATTTAGGAGTTTGAAATTCCCTGTGAGCTTTACTTGTGAAGCCCAGTGATCTGCCTATCAAACAGTAACAAACATAGAAGTCAAGTGTGTAGGTCATTTGCACATCTTTATGTGGACATGTCTCTTTTGGTAGAAGTTAAGAGTTCATTATCTTGCTAGTGATCGTATAAATCAATATTTATTCTTTAGAAATCTGTTCTTTTTAAGAAATTTTAAATATGCACAACATTATAGAAAAATTGGAAAGTAGAAAAGAAAAACACCCATAATGACCTTACCACTCCAATACAAACAACACTGTTATGTTTTGTTGTTTTTTTTTTGATAGGGGAGGAATATCAATTTTAAAACTTAGAGGACAATCCCTAGTTCTCTAGTTGTCAAACTAGTTAGTCTCACTTTATTATAGCACACAGTATGTTCATATCTCATTTAAAAGATAGGCTGTTTGGAAAGTATAGGTTGCTAAAAATACTACTTGTTGAATAATTATATCAATTTTGCTTCCTGATATCTTACTGCTGTTTCATCCTTTTAAGAGTGAGAAATACCCTGGATTTATAATGTTCATTTATAAATGATTTTTTAAAAACTCCCTTGTTCAAATATGTAGGGTATCAAATATTAACCCTTAGAAGACCACAGTGATAAGAACAAATACTGACAACCTAATATGTTTCCTGTGAACACTTGCCCTGATAAAATTGGACCCAGGAGGCCTGCATTTCCAGCACGTGCGTGGACCCTGGGTTGCAGGCCAGGCAAGGCTCTTGGCAAGTCTTGGCTTAGTTGTAAGCAACAAGTAAAATGCATGTGAATATGTTTTGTCCTGATGGCATTGCAGTGTGGAGGTGTTAGCCTCTTCTGTAAATACGGAGTGCTTCTTGTCTGACTTTGATATTTATGATAACAGACATAAAGTCGTCTTGGAAAACCAAGATGTCTTACTGTACCTTGATTAGTTTGATTGAAGAGTATCGTGAGATTGCAAAGTAAGATCTTAAGACTTTTAAATAATGCCTCATATAGTTTTGTATAAAGTTTTACTTTAAAAAGGATTACATTGTTTATAAACATTGAAAATCTCTGATCTAAAAAAAAAAAACCAATCAAATTAACTATAGATGTTACTGATCTGACTGAGAAAAGGTGAATTAATTTATAGGTATTTGTTGATCCAAATAATTTTATGGTGTTTCTCTCTCTTATGCCCTCAATGGCTTATTGGTTCATCTTTTAATATATTAAACTCTTTTTTGTTAAACCAAGGAAAAAGTGGATTGGCTACTACAGTGTGTATTTTGTGGATATACAGTAACTACTGCCATACTGGATTGAGTAAAAGTTAAACTTTAATAATTCAGAATTTTGGTGATTCATTTGGGCTGAAAAATCCCTCTTCAGCCGTCTAATTAGGAAAATGTGTTTCTAGATACGTTGTATTATAAATAAACAGAATTGCAGAGTACTTGTATTTTACAAATTAAAAAGAACAAATTTTTTAAAAAAGACTTTATATTAACTTTTTATATATGAGCAACCACTGCTGCCTATTGTATGAGTTATTTTGTGTTTATTAAGTAGGTTCAGCATTACCTCTGCATAAGGTCTTTTAAAATCTGTAGTTACTCTGGTCAGTTGAAAATTAAAACAAAATGTCTTTAAAATTTATACACTAATACAGTGACTTCACTGATTCTGTTTCTTCCTTTTTGGAGTCTGAATTTGAGCTCATTATATCCTTGTTTTGATGGTGGTTGTTGTTTAAGAGACAGGGTCTCTCTATATTGCCCAGGCTGGAGTGCAGTGGCATGATCATAGCTCACTACAGCCTTGAACTCCTGGCCTCCTCCTGTCAGCCTCCCGAGTGGCGGGACTACAGGCACACGCCACCATGCCCAGCTAATTTTTCGGGGGAGTGAGGTAGAGATTAGAGACGGTGGTCTCGCTGTGTTGTCCAGGATGGTCTTGCACTCCTAGCCTCAAGCAATCCTCCTACCTCAGCCTCCCACAGTGCTGGGATTACAGGGTTGCGCCACCGTGCCTGGCCTGAGCTCATTATATCTAAAATAAAAACTTCAGTTCTCTGTCAAGTTTAAGATTAGTAAGCAGTATTTTTAAAAGTTTGCTGCTTTTAATATGGGTAAATTAATTTTATCTTAACAACTTATTGTAGCATTTTAATATTAACATTGTCCGAGAGAGAATTAAAGCTATTTTTCTTTTTGGTTCAATGTATATATATTACCAGTGGCAGTTTTCTAGATGTTGAGACTCCAAAGGTGAAATGGCATACCATGGAAAACACTGCAGAGGGGGAGGGGGATGGACACAGAAAAAGGTAAGTTCATTGTGACGGGGTAACCACGGGGCTTATCAGACGTAGAGATGTGGGCTCTGGTCATGCCCAAGTGCAGTGGAGGGGCTCTCATTCAGTCTGAAGATTCAGAGAACATTTTCTGGGTTAATGTTATTCATCTCTCAAATCCACGAGTTTAAAATTAATTTCATGTGGTTTCGAATAGTTAAGTGTGCGAAGGGGAGGATAATGAGCACAAATTATTTGTTCACGCTTATCCCCGGTGGCAGGTAGCTCCTGGCGTCCTCTTTCTCCTCTCCACTCTCCCCTTGCGTTTTCCTTTTTCCACTTGTTCTTCTGAGCATCTTTCAGCATGTTGGCGGTTGGAAGTCATTCAAGTAGTCCTTTGCTAGTTACTGTCTTCACATTCTTGGGAATCGTTAGCCCTGAAGTCTGCGCGTAACGTGGAGGAGACTTTCTCAGCTCTGCCTCTCTGTGCCCTCTCCACCTGCTCTCCCTAGATGTCCTTTCTCTTCTCCACCACTATCTCAGTTTCCCAATACCTGGTTTTAGAGAATGTGCAATCAAAATCTTTTATGAGGTACCCAACAACTAATTTACAAAATGATTGTTCTGTATTTTAACAGCAGATAATGTCCAGAATCTCTTTAGGCTCCACTTTATAAAAATCAGTTATAACCCTTCCCTGTTTTGATTAAATTGTAGTATAAAATAAATATGTTAATATATATAGTTGCTAATAAAATAGGTACCACCTAACCAGCTTTATAAAAGAAGCTATAAAATTATGACAATTAAATAATGCTCATAACAATGTTTTGCTTATGAAGAGGCATAGTTTTCTTTTCTGAATTCATAGTAACAAGGAAGTTGCAAAAATAATGGAGTTATATTGAAAAGTATAGTCTGTCTTGGAATCACAGGGAAGGTATTTCTTCCCCTAAAGCTGGACATTGTTTTTTGCTCCCTTTTCTTTGGAGTTGTGAATTTTCGATGAAGAATTATTTTTTTACTGCCTCGAGCATTTTATTTTAAAAGAAACTGATCAAAACTTGATTTTAAAGCAAAGGATTAAGATCTCATCCATTTGTGCTTGTTTTAGATACATATGGTGGGAGTAAAAACACTGATTTAAAGTCTTTTGACCTTCCACCACAAAAGAACCACACAAATAGAAACTTCGCGTTTTGCCTATTCCACTGAAATATAAGTTCCACGTGGGCAGGTATTCTTGTCTGTTTTAATCACTGCTGTGTCCCAGTACCTAGTACCTTACGACACACAGGAAGTAGTCAAGTATTTGATGAGTGAGCTGATTAAAATAGTTACACTGTAGCAAAATTACCTTTATCCTGCATCTTTAGGTAACTGACATAAAGTTGTCTTGTGGGGGAGGGTGTTACATAAATGAATTTTCCATGAAATTTTATCTTTCGTGTAAAAAATGCCATTTAATGCATTTATGGAAATCTTTTCAAATCGTGTCATAGGTTTTATTAATTTCTTAACTAGAGTACTCCAAACATACTTTGCTCGCTGACTCAAGGGTGTCATGATGAATAATAATTACTCTAATTCCTAGGTGGGCCAGTGAAGCTTGTAGGACTACCCTTGTGTTCATAACCAGGAAATATTGTGTTGGTGATTTAGAACAGAAAAGAATGAATGTAGTAATGGCTTTCATATTCCTACTGGGGTCTTCTGTCATTCTACTCATGATTATCTAGGTAATGGCCTAAGACTAGCACCCTTTCTCTTATCAAGTAATGCAAATGGATTTTTTGGCGGATAGTTACCATTTAGTGGCTTTTGTTTTCAGGTTCAGAGAAATGTTCTGGAATATAGAGATTTCTTAATGCCTCACCTCTAGAGAAGTAGGCATATTCTGAAATAGGTTACACTGTGTAGTTGAAGGATGTGCTCATGGCAAAGTTTTCGTCTCCAAAGAAGAATTACTTTTTAGTGTTCTGCATTTGCCCATACTGTTAGAAATGGCATGTTGAAGAGAACATTTACTCTCTTGTTGCCATCAAGCAAAATTCGCAGAAACTTGAATTTAATGTGATGACTGTATTTGTTCTGAAATGCATACTTATGTTTTAAGGGAGGTTTTTGCCTTCCCTATTATTCCCTTTCTACTTTTTCTCTCATTCAGAAGGACTTACTTCCTAAACATTAGAAAATGTTTTATACAGAGAACAGGTATAACTAGAATTATAAGAATCTCTTCATTTGTATTAATTGAGAGAAATTAAATATTTTTCTGTTTTTTCATAACAGTCTTCCCAAATTGATGTTACTGTTACCAATTCAGTTCTTTACAGTTGAGAAATGATTGTGTGAATTTAGATACACACAAAGAAGTAGTACCTCTGGGTGTTGGGACTATGTATTTTTTTAAATGTTCACATTGCTTGTTGTATTTTCTACTTTTTAAAAATAATAAGTGTATATTATTTCACCAATAAGTTACCAGTAAATAAGAAGAGTGTAGAATACTGTTTCTGCTCATTTAAGGTTAGGCTTTACTCTAATTTTATTACACAATGGTTCTAAAGTAGTAAGATGCAAAAAAATGTCCAGACGTGATGAGGAAAGGGAAGAATAAATGGAGTGAGCTAAGTAAGAAATTACACGTCCATATAAATTATTAAAGGTACGGCCTAAGAGAAATCCTAAAAGGCCAGCAGTAACATAGGCAAGATAAACATTTAGGTAGAAGGTGGATGGGTAGGAAGGGATAAAAAGACAGACAAATATGTACTTACTTGAATTATATATAACTGATTCTGAACCATCCATGAATAGGTTATTAATGGATAATGCTAAATGCCAGACCAGACTTTTCCAGCCCTATTCCTAGATTAGGGAGTACAAATTGATTTTTCTACTCCTTTAACATAATCATCTGGAACAAGAGCTAAATGGGTATGTTCAATGCATTTCTAAAGCTATAAGTAGTGTATTAAATAGTCTACAGTATAATTCTCTCCTTTTGTTTAGTTAATGGGAACTTAATTCTATATAGTAGTTCAGCAGTCAGATTTATTTTATGCTGGACACTAAGAGAAAAGAGAAAAGTACCCGAGTACAGTCATTGCCTTTTTTTTTTTTTTTTGGAGTCCTTTTCCATCGCCCAGGCTGGAGTGCGGTGACATGATCATGGCTCACAACAACCTCAAACTCCTGGGCTCAAGCGATCCTCCTGCCTCAGCCTCCCAAGTAGCTGGGACTGAAGACATACACCACTGCACCCAGCTAATTTTTTTTATTATTATTTCTTATAGAGACAGGGTCTTGCTATGTTGCCCAGACTAGTCTCAAACTTCTGCCTTGGTCTCCCAAAGTGCTGGGATTATAAGTGTGAGCCACTACACCTGGTTCAACCATTGCCATTTTTTTTTTAGCATCACTCGACCAAAAAGGGTCAGATATTCCCTAAGAAACAGAATCCATCTGAGAAAATAATTTTGATTAATTTTTAGTCAGCAGTATAGATGTACTCAATGCTGGTATCCATTTTTTCTCATATTACTATAAAATTAGCATAGGCTGTATGCTATATATAAAATATTTTATTTATATATCTTTAATATATGTTTATGTATCTTTAATATATAAAATATTTTGTATATTTATATATTAACGTATAAAAATATAAGGGTCTATATTTTTGTAGCATGTAATAATATGTGAATATCTCTAGAGGGAAAAAGAATCTTTATAAGTCCCACTATATCCTGTTTCCAGAATTATATCTGCCAAATCTGTGGTACATACTGTAAATATAACAAGAAGAACTTAATTTGAATCTACATTACCGATTCTGTCTGTTCATTGCCATCCGTTGCCTATAAGAACATCTAATACTAATAGTAACATTGCCTAGTTTTTCTGGTTGTGTTTTGTTTTTGTTTTATTTAGATAAGCTTGATTAACCCACCTAATTACCTGCATTGTAGTTAAAATATATTTAGTGATTAATATGTATTAATTTTTGCCTCATTTAATTCACTTCTTACAATAACTTGGTTTTATTATTATCTTCAGTTTGATGATGAATGAGGGCCTAGAGAAGTGAGGTGACGTCTTCATGTGTTGCTGCTAATCAGTGGCAAACTTGGACTTGGAACCCCAAGAAGCTCTGTTCTTAACCACTGTGCTACATTTGTATTCCTGCTGACCCTGAAGTTCATTCAAGACAGAGACGCCTTACTATTTCTCCCTGGGGTAGATTTCCTGTGGTCTTGAAATTCTGGTTAACTGTGAGCTTGGATCCCAGGAAATTTAAGCCCATAATTTAAATCTAGTAGGCCAGAGGGACAGGTCCTAAGTTATTATATTTCTGACACAATAAGATTTTATAAAAATAAATAGACCACAGATTGTCATGAAGGTTCTAAGAAATAAGAACATGGTAATTATATTTTGAAGATTTTTAAATGGATTTCTTAGATAAAAAAGCCCATATTTCCAAATCTCATTGTATGTTCTGCAATTTGATTATGTAAATTAGTTCTAGGCAATGAGGCAACAAGTGTTAATACTGAATGCTAATTTGTTCCACAGACATTTATGGGCAGTCACTATATGCGATGTACTGGACACAGAATGATTCTGGCAGGTCCTCCCTGCTCACAGTATTGTTGTGTCATCTTTGGCCTCATGGTTCAGTCAAAAACATAAATGTTTATAATACGTTGTGGTCAGCGAAATAACAGACAGTACCGGGTCTTTGAGGAGTACGAGGTGCTGCAGATACGGCACTAGAATATATTTTCTTATAAATTATTGTTATTTGAGAAAAGTATTATACCACCCTATGTGGGGATGCAGAAATGAGAAGATCCTCTATAGGTTGATGTTTCAGTTAACTTTTGGAAAAAATGAGTCTTGGAAATTTAACTAGGAGCATATTCAATAGTGAGAGTATGGTCATTTTTTAAAAAGTAAACTGAGATGAACATGCCGTTAACTGCAATGTTACCCCAGTTCTTACTTGTTTTTCTTATTGGTCTCATTTTCTCTTGACTCCACATTTCCTGCCTTCCCCTTCCCACCATGTCTTTGCATTCTTGGAAGGGAAAAATGACCTATATCAGTCAATGCGACAATTGATCCTATTTAGAATAGTACAAGGAATAGATCTGTGCACTAAGAGCAGTATCAGTTTTCACCTGGGCTGATAATTCTCTTTCCCCCACTCTTGGAAAACACAAAAAGCTCATTGAATACTGAGTGTCCTGGCCACGCTTGCTTTCAGTCCTCTGGAGAGAATGGCATCCCAACGAGTCAGTGTTCATCAAATAGCACAAAACCAGGAAGTACTGGTCCAGTGTTTTCTGCAGCAAATATCCAAAAGTTAAGAGACAGACAGAAAGAAGAGGGGGTGGGCAGGAAGGAGGAGAGGGATCGATTGATGATGAGTCTGGGTTTATGTGTTTTAAATGTGCAACCAGAATCACCAATAAAAAGAAAAACATTTTTATATTCTCTAACTTAAAGTAATCCCAAATGTAAAGACCAGTTTTGTTAACCTCATACTTGGCCCAAAATACAAATGTATAACTGATGTTGATTTATGTTCCACTTAATATTAAGTGAGCAAGACGGGAAGGAAACATAATTCTGCTTAAATCCTTACAGTTTGATTTGACAGCCTTGCTGCTAGAAAAGGAGGGGGAGGGGTCGTATAAAGCAAACAAAAAAATAACTGGTTACTCTGCAATGAGGTGTTATATTGTCTTTAAGATTACCTTTGTATTTGACGTTATTGAAACGTTACTTAAAATGTAAACAGAAATTCAGTCTAAGAACACAAACACTATGGTATTTTGATTTTTAAAATGTCAGTTCACTGAGCTCAGAGGCTCAGGATGGAGAGAGTTTTATCTCATCACGCTCACGTTATACGTTTTCTCAGTGAAACAGCTTCACGTATGGCGCCCACCTAAGGACTAGGAATGCCCCGTATAGAGCCGAGCGCTGCGCTGCAAGCCCTGATGCAGCCACTGAGCAAACCTCTCTTGGGCCATGGAGAGCAGGTCTGTGACTGAAAGCGACTTTGCCAACAGCAAGGACACCTTCAAGGGAGTTCCGGTGCTGGGTTCGCCTTCTCGCCTTCTCCATCTTGTCTCCTCCTCTCCCTACCCTTCCCCAAGTCCAAGTAGAAAGGAAAGAAGGACACTGTTCACAGCTACAGCGACAGGAGAAATTTCCCCACCATTTACCCACACACACACATCAGTGCTATCTTTTATGGGTCTTTAGAGATGATAATCCTCAACAGAAGAAAAAAGATCATACGTAAAATGAATATACGGTATAGACTACAGAATTATGGAAAACATGTTCGGCCCATTCTTTGACTATTATGTACTGGGGAAAAAATGTGTTTTATGGATTTGAAGATGCACGTTTCCCCCGTTTTAGCATATCTGAAATCCAGATGCATCTCACAGTTACTGCCTGGCAGCTGTCACGCCACGGTTGTCATCGCCTGCGCACGTGCACCGAAACTTGCAGAATGAGTGTCAGCGGTTTGTAAGAAAATCCCAGAGATGCTCATTGAGCACAAAATGCTGCCTTTCTAACACTCTCGATGGCGTAGAGATTGATACTGTGTGGCAAGGCGTGGATTTTGACAACTCAGGGTTGAAAAATAATGCGGAAGAATTAGACACTGAAAGTAAAGAAGTTTTAGGACGACCTTACCAACTTATTTCACTTTTCTTTTTCACGTATGGATGAGCAATATGTTAAGAAAAGTCTAAGGAAGTATAGAACAGCCTACTCAATTAGTCTAAAATAAAATTCCTCGGAGGTAAAAACACATTGTCATGATTTAATTCCCAGGGTTTTTTGCCTTAATAGTACATAAAATAAGTGTGTCTTATAATAGGTGGCATCTTAGATTCAAAGAAATGCAGTAGTCCTTCCCTCTTAATGTGAAGACCTTAATCTCCTTCCATTCTTTTAATATTTAAAAGCACTATGGTATTTTTTGAGAAGTAATAATTGCTAGTAAACATCAAGTGCTACCAGTTTGCTAACTGGTCCATTCATTCATTTCAAAAATATTCACTGAGGCACTGTCCTATTAATAGGAGCTGGAAATACATCAGTAAACACAACCAAAGTCTCTACTGTCACAAAGCTGTGTTCTAGGGAGAAAAACGTACATCAAACAATAAATAGTAATGGCAGGTGGCAAATACTGAGAAGAAAGATAAAGCTGATGCGAGGCAGAGGGCCAGTGAGTAATGAGGGTTGCAGTTGTAGCGAGGTTGTTCGGGGAGGTCTCTCTGAGGAGTGAGGATCGAACAGGGGCTTAGAGGAAAAAAGGGAGCGACCATGCGGGGACATAGAGGAGGGCACTCCAGAGACGGGACAGACAGGAGGCAAGTGCGACTGGACCTGAGTGAGGAGAGGAGATTAAACAGGCCAGTAGGGAGGGTTTATAGACTGTGGAGAGGGCTGAGGCAGGACTGTGAGGCGCTCTGCACTGGAGGACTGGAACGATCTAGAATCTCACGCAGTCTGCCAACTATAAGGCACTCAAGGATGGAAGCAGCAAGACCTGAGAAAAGGCTGTGGGGTCATCTCAGAGAGAGATGACAACGTCGGGACTGGTGTGGTTGTGTACCCCAACAGAGAGATGACGGGACGCCAGCCCCGGTGGTGACATTACAAATAAACCCGAAGGACAACCGAGGAAGATGGACTCTGTAGACAGAATGTTAGTTGTGTGCTCATTTCTTGGAAGACTCTGGGAGTGAAACACTGCAGGTTACAGTGGCAATATTTGCCTAAAGTAGCAGTAAAGCAAGCCTTGCTTAATTGAAAAGTTTCTCTTTTCTTTCTTTTTTTTTTTTTTTTTCAGAATTTACTAGGCATTGTGGAGTCTATCAAAAGTATAAAATGTCATCCCTGGGAGCGTCTAGTTGGGGAGATAAGACAGGAGAATTTCTGTAACAGTTTAAAGCATTATACGATTAAAGATCAAATGTCAGCAAGTTCTCTGAGGGTTGAGAAAAAGTAGAGATTACCGTGGATTGGCATATCAGAAGAGGTAGGACTTGAGCTGTATCTTTTTTTTTTTTTTAATAGACTTTATTTTTTGGAACAGTTTTAGGTTCACAGCAACACTGAGCAAAAAGTACTGAGAGCTCCTGATGCCCAGCATTTGGTGTAGTCAATATTCCAGATTTGGGTCATTCTAATAGATGTGTAGTAGCATCTCATTACTGTTTTAATTGTATTTGCCCTAATGACATATGATGTGGAGCTTCTTTTCATATGCTTATTTTCCATCTGTAATATCTTCTTTGGTGAAGTATCTATTCAGGTCTTTTGCCCATTTTTTAACCAGGTTGTTCATTTTCTTACTGTTGAGTTTTAAAAGTTCTTTATATATTTTGGATCAGAGTCCTTTATCAGATATGTCTTTTGCGGGTATTTTCTCCCAATCTGTGGCTTGTCTTCTCATTCTCTTGATTGAGCTGGGTCTTGAAGGATGACTAGATAGCGGGGAGAGAAGGGACAGCATGCTCCAGAAGGCCCAGAATAGTAACACTAATGACACCTAAAATTTCAGAAGCGCTTACTATGGGTCAAGCCCTGTGGGTGAGCACTTTTACGTGTATTCGCTCATTTACTGTTAGCTAGCAGAGGGGTGCTAGGGTTAGGGTTAGATGTGTCAGCCAGGGTCCAGTGAGGTTAGGTGACTTGCTGTCCGAGGCTGCCTAGCGTGGAAGGGGTAGAACCCACATTTGACCCTTGTTAGTCTGACTCCAGAGCCACAGACCAGACAATAGAACAACCTGCTTGGAAAGGGCTTATATTGAGGACTGCTTGGAAAGTAGGGTTTATTAGAGATGATTTTGTGGTAAATGGTGGCCAGTTTGTTTAGTGCTTTAAGTCCCAGGGTAAGATATCTATATTTATATATTAAATATAAATGTTTTTAATAGTGAAACATTTTCTCAACAAAATAAAATTGGGTCCTATGATTTAAAACAATAAATAAAATTTTTAGGCAGGCTAAATCATTTGTGGCACCCCTGCCTGAAGACTCATGGAGTTTAAAGCTCACTACCTGAGACGGGGGGCCGTGGGGAGTGCGGTGTGGCGAGGGATGGGGGTGTGGTGTGAAGACGCGTGGACAGGGTGGCAGCGGATACTTGTAGATATCAGACTGTTACGTGGTAGCTCAGGGAGGATGTGATCCGAGGGCCTGGCCTAAGGTAGCAAGTGGGAATAATAGAGAAAATGATGGTGACAGGAGTTTCCTGGAAGGAAAATTAGTAACACTTGCCTAGTGACTGAATATGGATGGTGAATGGAAAAGAGTGAAAATTTGTGTCTCTAGATGACCAAAAGCACAGGACAGTCAGACAAGGAAACTGAGAGCGTGAGCTTCCTTTAATGGAGAAATAACGAGGTCGATTTATGACCCGTTGAATGTGAAATAGTCAAGTCAAGATGCCTAGTAGGAAATCAAAAAGAAACTGAGGTAAGAGAGGAGGAAAGAAGTGAAGATAAAAATTAGGAGTCAGCAACACTGAAGTGATGGCTAAACTCACAGGAGGAATGGAATTGCCAAACGCCAAGTTTTGAAAGAGGCTGCCAGTTGATCAATAGCTGAACCTCGGAAACGGTGGAGTTAGATCCTGAAGGAGCTGAGATTTCTGTTTAAACATAGTGGATCGACCCTACAAGTCCATTTGTGCTTCTTGCTAAACCCCACTGCTGTCGAAGGTACTAGCAAATGTATAAAGCCACCAGGACACGAGAGCGAGGGATGAGATGGAAAGTGTTATCCGACTTCGCAGAGCAGAGGGAGCTGAAGCCTCCCAGCCTGCAGAGGATGCTAGTGAGAAACGAGCCAAACGATCCCCCAGAAAGCCCAGGAGCCCCGCAAGGCAAGGGTGTGGAGACGTCGAAGTGTGTTTGTGTACTGGCAGAATGAATGAGGGAAGCACGGAGACAGTGAGGCTCAGAACCGAACGTGGCGTTTAGGCCAAAGTCTGCATGCTGAAAGGTGAGCCTTCTGCCCCTTTTCCAGCAGGCTCCTGCTGGGCAGGAAATGGGAGGATCCTTCTCCCAAGAAACTGGGCTGTCCCAGGGAAAATACACGCTGGTGATAACATTCTAGAGCTAGACTGTCTCAGTGCAGCTCTCCAGGCAGCAAAGTCCCAGCCGTTCACTCAGAGCTTCTGGTGACTCACACTCTCAGTAGCCAGTAACTACCAGACATGAAAACTATCCCACGTGAAAAGCAGAAGCCAAAACCTCGGAAGTAGAGGCAATGCGGGAAATAGAAGAAAACTTTACACACACACACACACACACACACACACACACACGTCTTCAAAGGGGTAAGAGCAGAAACTGTCAAAGAGGAACAAGCAGTCAGAGAGCAAGAACAAGTTGTTGGAAATTAAAAATGTGATAACCAAAAGAAAAAGTTTTATAGAGGGGTTTTAAGATAAAGTCAAGGAAATCTGAACAATTAGATAAAGAGAGGAACAATAGGAGAGAAAAAGTGAGAAAAGTACAGAATTAATTTATGAGGTCCTATAGCCAAAGAAAAAGAGTTCCAGGAAGCGAGAACCATGAACCATTCTCCAAAGACAAGGTTGCGTGAGAGTTTTCCTGAATTCTTAAGATGTGTACTAAGTTTTTTCTTTAAAAAAAAAAAAAAGTCTTCTATAATAAGGAGAGCGTTAAATGCTGTAAAATTTCTCCTACACCAAAGATGGTATGAAGAGTCGTGTGTTCAAAGGCAGAGAGCTGTGAAAGCCATTGAAGATTTTTAAGTGGAAGAGTAGACGTAATCAGTGTCTGTGATTTTGAAAGTTAATTCTGATGGCAGAATGGATGATGGATTGGAGGCAGCAAGAAATTGGTAACCAGAAGACTATCTAGCATTCCATTTTAATAATCCAGGCTAAAGATCTGGGCTACAACAGCCTTATTTGGAGGATGGATGGTTTCTAAAAAATCATTAACCCTAGTAAACCAAGTTTGAGTCGGCTTATTATAATAGCGTTCTTTGTACTTTGAAAAGGGGGTGGGTTTTCTTGTTCTTTCTGCAATAGGTATGCATAAGAGGAAGAATGCAAAACCGTGAATCCATTCATGAAATGTACTTTTGAAATTATTCGCTCATTTTTTAAAAATGTGTGTGTGTGTGTGTGTGTGTGTGTGTGTGTGTGTGCTGGGAGGGTGGAGGTAGAGGGAAAAACTAACTCGTTGAGGCATGATTGTCAATTTTATTTTTTGTCTACTTATTGCTTTGGATAAACATACTGGAACGCTGCCAAAAATTCAGGTGGCTGAATACTAATTTTGCTGAAATTAGATGGAACAGCCATCCCCTGCCAATTTTCTGTCCAAATATTATGCAGAAATTTGACTCTTCTAAGACATAAATCTGGTCAAAAATAGAGTCCTAATTTTCTAGTTAGTCAGGAAGACCTTCAATAGAGTAATTATTTTTGTTTTGGCTTTTACTTTTTATTTAGAAAAAGAAATCAAAGAAAAATGAAATGCAGTAAAAGTTAGTACTCATTTTCCTCATGTAACCAAATATAGATTTGCAACGTTAAAGTGCATAACATGTAGAGCTTTTTCTGACATAAAGCAGGAGCCTCAGAAAACAATTAGTGCATCTTTCAAACGTACAGTAGTTATTGAATAATTACTCAAATAATGGTCAGTAATGGAATACAAAGGGTTATCTCTCAGCTAATCCTCAAGTAATGGAATTGGTGTATCTCTGATTTTTCTCTGGCCTTCCAGGGTTTAGAAGAATGAGACAGAGTGATTATGGAAACCAGAGGGAGCCACTGGAGGCCACAAGGAAAAGGAGACCTTATCTTAAGCAATTAATCAAGAAACTCATATTGTGGGACAATTATTCAGAGTTAATTCTGAAATAGCTTTAGAGCCCCAGGACTTGGAATATTTTTCCCAGAATTTTGTCAAGGTCATTTAGAGCACTAGGATAATCTTACATTTGAATAAAGGTTTGGTTAAAGGTATATATAATATATTACTTTGTGTCTGGGAGTATGTGCAATGTGAAAATGTAGCATCAGACAACATAAGTGTTGTCATTTTTTATTTTATTTTCATTTAGAACAAGGCCTTTATCCCAAAGGTAAACAGCCTTTCTCGGTGCACATTCTTAAGTGCGTCGGCCTGTGGCATCGGTAGCATTAGAGGACAATGTTGAAGTTTTGTAGTTAAGTCGGTCTGCCTCTCCTTCTAACAGCTGGATAGTGCTGCCAATCGTGCATGCGTGGTGAGTTTTTATTTGTGTGTCATTTCAATGTAATCGATTTCCTACTGAGTATGGTTAAGACTGACCAGTCATCTTGAGCTTCCTATTACTGTGACTTTTTTCTCATCAGTGAAAAAAAAAAAAGAAAAAAAAACTGTTATTTTCTGGTTCTTCTGTTTGTTTGTCTTATCTGATAGTTTATCTTGTTCATCTGCACCATGATCATTTTAAGACCTTTCCTCAGCTTTCTCTATCTGCCTTCTTTGGTCTTTTCCTTTCTCTAGTCAAGCTTCCCTGCCGACACTGGGATGCTGGCCAGTGTGAAATAAAGAGTGTGCTTCTTAGCACTGTCCCCAGACCAGAGGTCATGTGGCCAGTCAGGCTAGTCAACAGGTTGTGTACGAGATCTACTGATTGGCGTGTGGGGCGAGTTACATGTGTGGGCACAAGAAGGGAAAGATGACGGAGAACGCAGGGCAACAGCCAGGTCCCCGCTTGCCCTTCCCTCCGACTTGCACTTTATCAGTCCCGCTTCTTCTCACCTGGGATTTCAGGATGTCCACTTTAGTGTTGATTTCTCTGTATTGTGTGCAAGAAGCATAGTAAGAATTTAACAGTAATTTGGAGCTGTCCTATTTCCTTGATCCTAAGACAGCGGTCGTAGGGTACACCATCCTTTTATGCACTGCTAAGAAGAAATAAAGAAACCCACTACCAATTAGACTATGAAACAATTATTTTTTTAATAAAATGTATCTTTTTAACTTCATAGAACAAATATTTCAAATTTCTTAAATGGTTTGTTGACAAACATCAGAGGGTTGCAGTGGCCAGTCGCTCTACCAAGAGTAACACTCCGGTTCGCCCACTGGCGGGCAGTGGCTTCTAGATCACTGCTGTCACCTGCCTGATGGAGGTAAGATGGTATTGATTATCAAAGATGCCCCAATTCCAGGTGCACGTTTTTTCACATTTTAACAACTTAAGCGTCAATGAAATATGGCAAAATAGTTTTTCTTATTTTTCTAACAGTAACACTGTTAAAGAAAGTATTTATCATCAGCCTGTGATGGCTGTTTAACAGCTAAAGGTAAAGTGGTTCCCGTGTCAGATAGACAAGAAATGCATTAACAATCAAACAGCTACAAATTGTAACTCTTTAACTTTGGGCTATAGGATGACCAGAGAAGAGGTCTTTGAAAAGACAGTGCTAAGCTTGAGACTTAGACCGTGAGAGAGAGACAAGTCCGGGAGCAACTAAGGAAAGAGTGTTCCCGGGGGATGGGGGCAGAGTGTGGGCATGAAGACCCTGAGCCAGGAGAGACCTCGGCGTGTTACGGAAATTTGAAGGAGGGTCATATGGCTTGAGGCAGAATGTGCTGCACACGGCCGGCTAGTTCTTTGCATTAAACTCAAATGTGTCCCAGTGTGGATTTGGAGAAATGTCTTGCCAGATACAGTCACAGTGTTATAGTTCATAAAGCACATTTATTTTTTTCATCAGATGCTTCTAAGTACTGGAATTACTTCCAAGTAAAATCTTATATTTAAATCAGTAGTCCATAAAAGTACTTGATGTTGATGAATATGTATCCATATAATTATAAACAGTTAATCCTCATTATGGGCAGGTTCTGTTTTTGCAAATTTGCCTACTTGCCAAAATGTATTTGTAACAACCCCAGAATCAATACTCAGGGTTCTCTCTCAGTCGTTCAAGAACACGTGCAGAGTGGCAAAAAATTGAGTCACCCACCATGCACGTTCCCAGCTGAGGTCGAACGAGGTGACGCTCTGTCTTCTTGTTTCAGCTCTCATACTGTAAAGAAGTATTGTTTTCTTGGTCTATTTATTACAGTACCATATTTTTTGCATTTTTGTGCTTTTTGTTGGGGATTCCCCTGTTTAAAATGGCCCCCAAGCACAGTGCTAAAGTCCTGTCTGGTGTTCCCAAGCTCAGGAGGCCGTGCTGTACCTTATGGAGAAAACAGCGTGTGTTAGGCAAGCTTCCTTCAGGCATTAAGTTACAGTGCTGTTGGCCAGGAGTTCCATGTTAGTGAATTAACAATATATCTTAAATAAGGTGTCTTGAAACAGAAACACATATAAGCAAGGTTATTGATCAGTTGATGAAAATGCTGTGACCAGAGGCTCACAGGAACCTAACCCTGTATTTTCCCTAGGAGCAACGGTTCAGTTTTTGCTAATGCAGTGTTCACAGCAACTTTATAGACCATACCTACCACAATAACAAGAGGTGGCTGTATATGCATATGTAAATACAGAGTTAACATGCTGCTATGTAGCAGGCCACCCTAAAATTTAATGGTTTAAACAGTGACTGTGTATTAGCTCACAATTCTGTGAGTTGGCATTTTGGGTTGTCTCAGCTGTGCGGTTCTTCTGCTGGACGTGGCGGAGCTCACTCACATTTGTGCTCAGCTGGTGGTTGCTTGCCTTACTCCTATGTCTGTGCTTTGGCTGGGGCTCTGGGCCATGCACTTCCCATCATCCAGCAGGCTAACCTGGGCTCCTTTGTATGGCAGAGGTTGCAAGTTTTTCAAGAGCAGCAAAGAGCAAACCCTCCATGTGCAAGTGCTTTCCAAGCCTCTGCTCTGCCACCTTTGCCAACTGTGACCCACTGGCCAGAGCATCACGTGGCCACCCAGATTTTAGTGAACCCCACCTCCTGATGAGAACTTTAGCATCCCATTCAGAGGGCATAGATGCAGAGAGGGCAAGAATTCCTGTACTTTTTTACAGTCTAACTCCTATATTAAACACTTTTGCTAGGTTCTTTATTTACTTTGCCTGTTACTCAAAAGCCAAAGAGATAGTACTTTCTGTTAACTTGAACTGGCATAAAAGGAATCTGAAGTTCAGAAAGATTAAGTAACCACATAGCCAATAATTGGCAGAGGTACATCATACGTATCTGGATGATTGCAAGGTTTTTATTCTTTCTCTAGTATTTTGCCTTCTGATAGATGAATGCCTAATTTGCCTAATTTGTCTTCTTCTGGGGTAGGGAGGGACAGCAATAAGATTAGTTTCATCAATACAGGACAATACCATTGTCTGTCTTGGAAAAGAAACTGTATCCTATGCATAGTCTTACTATTATAAGTTTAAGAAAATCATGATAATAGTGATTTGCGAATGTGTGGCACTTGATTATAAATTCGATTTGCAGGAAGGACTTATATCCTGGGTGTGGAATCTTAGTTGTAACAGAATTTATTCCGAAAGACTTAAAGGAAGATGATTAAAATATTAGAGATATTGACATTGTCTGAAGAGATCTACTTGTATTTATTTCTCGTAAAAAAAAAAATCCACGATATTACCATAGCTAGGCTCTATTATGCTATTGTAATCATAGTTGAACCGAGAAGGGTGATTAACGATAGCAATTTATTGTATCTGAGGAGGAGAGAAAATAGGAGATGTTGTCGTTATCATAAATCATATCATAAATAACCAAAAAGAAGCACTCAGAATGCTTGTGTGGTGTCAGCAGCCAGCCTTTTCAGGCACGTTAGCCCAGGATGTAGCCATAGAAACCCCAAAGTCATATTGTTATCTTAGTCTTGCTGCAGTTATGTGATACAACGGTATTAACATATAGATTAGGCCATTTATAATACTAGGTGTCATTTCAGGTTGGCTTGCTTATATAGCATTTTAGTTTTTTATTGTGCAGAATGTTAGTGAAATAGTGCTTTTTCACAGGTCAATGTGTATATAGGTATTTATAACACATCATCTTCACTCTACTATTCCTTTATTGTGTTATTGATTGGTTGTATGTATGAATTGTCATTGCCTAATTGCCTTGTCTTTGCTAGTAATTTCATTTTTTTAAGTAAATGGGTTTATTTTAAAAACACATACCCGCCTAAACACGTCGAATTGTGTTTTAAGGATCTTATTTCTGTTATATTATAGACAGGATAATTTTAAAATATTTTATAAGGAGACGTAGATGGAATTGATTTTTTTAGCCTCATTTAGAACTAAAAGATAAAGTGATGAAGTGGGTTGCGATTGCTCTTCATGCCACTGCCCCTCCTCCTTTCCCAGGCACCTGGCGCTTGGCCACCTGTCATTTCCCACTGCCCCAGACCCCCTCTCCTCACAACAGCAAACCACCTGAGCCTGAGCCTCCTGGCACAACCCTGTGTTCTAAACCGTTGGATCCTCAACATGCCATCAGATTCTTTGACTTACGATCCATTTTCCCAGTCTTCTCACCTCAAAAAGTAGGATAGAGTTGTTCATTTGTTAGCCTCATTGTCTTAAAAATATTTTGACAGCAGCATTTTAAAGATACGGCCTTTATCCAAAGACAGAGTTTTAGGCACTGCTGCATGCTGGCCAGTAAGATACAAATCTCCCACTGGAATAGCTCTGTCCTGCCCTTTAGATCCTCCCACATCCGTGGTCAGCTACCTGTAGAGAAGGCCCTAATCATAAAGATCTTCAGCTCTTGAAGTAGGAGGCCAGACGTCAGTACTTTTATTTTGCAGATGAGAAAACTCAGGCCTTGGGGGATTAAATGGGCTGTGCCAGGTTGAACTGTGGCGCTGGGAACAGATCCCAGATGTACTTTCAGTCCAGTTAATTCCCTGCCTAGTGGGCACTTCCATCTCTGTCCTCGTAACCCTTGATGTGGCTACAGTGTACCTTGTGCAGATCCCTGTCCTACCGCTTGAACTGATGTCCACAAAATGTGGTTGAGTGAGGTCAGGACACATGTCTTATTTGACTTTATATTCCTAGTTAATATAGTGCTTACCATAGTGGCATTCACAGTTCACTCAGTAATAGGTGGATGAATGAACGAATTTTAGTAGCATTGAGTCACTTCAAGGCACGGGTTACGATAAATATACCTGATATTCAGACAAATAGATATTTTTTTGAAAAAAAAATACGCATTTTAAAGGATCCTTTCATACTTGTTAATCTATTATAAAAACAGTGGGATGCATAGACTGGTCAGAAAATAGGCCAGGCACGGTGGCTCTTGCCTGTAATCCTAGTACTTCGGGAGTTGAGGCGGGAGGATCACTTTAAGGCCGGGAGTTCGAGACAAGAGTATAGAATTTGCATCATCATTGTAGGAATTAGTTTGTGCATGTATATTTTTAAACAATTATGAGAAATCTAGCTTTAAATACATTAAAATTTTGGTGAAATATATGCAGATAACATTTTATTGTCCCTTTATTTAAAGCTTAAAAATACAAGTATATTTTCTGCTTCGTTTGAGAACACGCCACTGAATTTTAAAGTTGCATGCATCTGTGTAGTTAATGAGATAAAAAGCTTTCGTGCCATGTGCAAACAATTTCCTCCTTTTCCCTAATGTCTATGAGCTTTTTAGATTATAGTGTTTCTTTAAAAGCATTTACTATTCTAGTTAAAAAGATATTTTGTTCTAAGTCAATATTTATAGTAGCTTAGAATTAACCTCCCCATATCCTTTTGGTATGTTCAGACCTTATTGCCTTGTTTTGTTTTTGTTCGAGAAGTTTGGTAAAAAAGCATGTTTTTCTCATTATTCCTCAGGAAAATGTAGGAAGTGTGGATTATTTATTTGTATTATCAAAGAAGGAAAATTGGAATGGAGTTTGTAGTGTCCTGCCCCCATCAACATTTGTGAAGTTTGTAAAAGGTAGACATTAATTTGGATACATGTTGTTTGTTTTATGTGATTAAAAAAGAATTTGGCAGTTGTTCTGCAGTCGCATCCTGATGCATGTAGGGTAAAGGAGCGTGATATCCTCCACTTATTTTCAAATAGTTCCCCCCAAATTATAATATGATTACGTAATTATGTATAATAATTATAAAATTATTATATGATTACGGAAGGCAAATGTTAATCTAGGTGAAGAGTATTCACGAGTTCTTTGTAGTATTCTTGCAACTTTTCTGTAAGTTTCAAATTATTTCAAATTAACAAGTTAAAAAATAATTTTATCATCAAATGCTGACTTGGAACCATTGATTGTTTAAATGAGAAGTTACCTTAGAGAGCATCTTTGTCTCCCTATGTTTCCATACATTATGATAAGATGCCCTGCTGCCGATTAAATGTCTGCTTTAAATTCTATTTCTAACTGTGGTGATGAGTTTGCGCCCTCATTCATACTATTTCATGTTGTTTTCTTTTTTGACTGGTGAGAAAGCGTACTGTACATGCAAAACATTTGGCAGAGTGAAAAGTTCCTTTTTACTTTGGCAGTTTTTACTTTGGTTGAATAATAACATTCACATTTTAGTGAATCTATTTGAAAAATATGAAAGAAAAATAGAGTTGTTAATAGTGGATGTGAACCTTTACCAGTAAGTTAACATTTTTTTGGAAATAAGTATTTCCACACTGGTTTAAGTGTGATTGTTCATGCCTCTGTTGTTGTAAGTGTCTTTTTTTTTCCTCCTAGAAGTATAGAGGTTATATCATAATTTATGATATTCTTTGATGAGTGACAATGCTATTAATCATAACATATACTTTTGAATAAATTCTCACACAAGAGAAAAATAAATCAAATGTCATATCACTGTTAACTTTAGCCAAATTTTAGCGCAAGCGGAAAAGATGACTCTGGTTTTGTGAATAATTCCTTACTACTCCTTTAGCAACATGAGCATTAATACTTATCCAGAACTATCTTCCCTTACTTAAATCTCCATTATCCTTAAAAAGTCTACCCAGCAGCTCTCAGCTGCTTTCACTGGAGGACAGAGTTATTAGGGCAGACGGCTGAGGTGACATCCATTTGACCTGTAGATGCTAACTCTGCACTTGTGCTGTTGCTGTATGGTTTTACAGAGATTATGGGGAGCAGAATTGTTGTTTGCTTTTTATAATCTTCTCAAAAGGGTTGTAAGGTTATCTCTGTTATTGACCAGTATTATTATTCAGAAGTTTGAATACTTACCTCTAATTAGCAGTTTTCACAGTGCTCTCAAGGTAAATGATGCTAACGTCCCCATCTTCTAGATCAAGGGTTAGGGTTAGCAGGGCACTAAGGAGTTGAAGAACTTGTTTAAAATCTCACAAATAATAATCAGTTTTCCTTGAACTGTTTTTTCCTCCAATTTTTGTTTATCGCATATGTACAGAAGAGTCCTTTCCTCCAGTTTCAAAATACTACTGCCCAGTTGGCGTCACTGACTAAATGTTCATCCAATTCTATGTCTCAGGATTGAGCTAATAGCCATCGCCTTCTATTTCCTTATCTCCTGTTTCTGTTGATCACTACACTAATCACTCACCAGGGCTCAGAGCCTTGAAACTGTGCAAGTCCTTCCTCAACTCCAAACCCAATCACTTATCAGCTTCTGCCCACTCAACTCCAGGATACTACTTACCTCTCCCGCTCGTTTGGTACCACTATTCCAGCCCAGCCCATGTCGCCTCTTGGCCTTCGTCATTCCAGAAACCCCTCACTTGCCTCCTCTCCCTAGGAGTCTAATACCTCCCATTCCTTCATGTACCTTCCTGCCGGGGTGGCTTTCCCGGCACACACCCCAGTCATCTTCCTCTGTTGTCCAAAGCCTTCACTAGACCCAAGCTACCCTTGGAATAAAGATCATGTTTCTTTTTCTGGAATTCTAGGATCTGGATGCAATTTTACTAAACTTACTTTCTACTGCTCCCCATCCTGCATCCTACTTTCCAGGCAAATTAAATTATTTTCTGGTTCTTAAGCACTTCCTATATTCCACCTCCATCTCTTTGTCATCTGACCCTTCCTCCTGGACCTGACCACTCCCAGTCTCCAGGATTCCCAAGCACCACATAATTACTCCAGCCCCCCCTGCCTGCTTGACCTTGCGGCGAGCGGTCTCTCCTCTGGCCTGCTGCAGCACTTTATCTGTCTGTGGCACGAATCACTCTCTATGGGTTAGACACATCCATTATTCCCGCACTAAACTGTGAGCTCTTTTAGGTTATGATTTATTTCTGATTTATTCCAGTAGCTCTTTCAGCCTTTATCACTGTGCATTATATGTGAATATGTGTGGGAAGAAATAATCTGATCTTACAACAACTCAGCCACGGAGGCAGGCAAGTAACATTAACTCCTTTCGAAAGGTCAGGAAACAGGCTCAAAGAGGTTAAGAGATTCCCTACCGCCTGTGGCTCTGTAGTGCCAGAACTCTAGCTGAGATACCGCTGTGTTTTGAATGCTGAGCCAAATGTGTTCTGTTGTACCCTACCGCCTCTGCAAGTTGCTCACAGCAAACAAGCAAAGTCGAAGACATAAGCAATATGTGAAATGTGTCCAGAGAATTGAAATTTGTTACAAACATCCTAAAAAAGTTTGCCTTTCTGTCATTTCTGAGGGTAGTAGTCATGTAATAACCCATCTCTTAATTTTCAGAGGCGGGGTGTGTGTGTATGTACATGAGGGGAGATGGAAAGAGAAAGACACTGTCTACTCACATAGGAAAAGAGCCAAGTAGGGAAACAGGAGAAGACAAACAGGAAATGCATAGCAAACTCCAGACCCTAAAGTCAGAGCCAGACGGCTGGAAAGGACAATATCAGTTTGCACACCTGCTGTCACTGGCGGCCACTCCTAAGAGAACGATGGCACACCAGTTTGGAAGATCCACGAAAACTTACTGCTTTACTCTCTAAATCCCATAAATAATTTCCCTTCTTTCCTGGAGATCACGTTTGAAGTATTGTTTTTACTTGTTAGGTTTTGTTGCAGGCAATAACGCTTCTTTTCTCTTCCTTTACCAGAGGAAGAAGAGGAGCAGGTGCCCACTGACGGGGGCACCTCAGCAGAAGCCATGCAGGTGCCCCTGGAAGAGGACGATGAACTGGAGGAGGAGGAAATTATTAACGATGAGAATTTCCTGGGCAAGAGACCGCTGGACAGTCCCGAAGCTGAAGAAATGCCCGTCATGAAGCGGCCCCGGCTGATGAGCGCGAAAGGGGACAGCGTAGACGTGGTGTTGCTGGAAGCCCGGGAACCCCTGAGCTCCATAAACACGCAGAAGATTCCGCCGATGCTGTCGCCCGTGCACGCGCAGGACAGCGCGGACCTCGCCCCCGCCTCCCCGGAGCCGCCCACGTTGGCCCCCGTGGCGAAGGCGCAGATGCCCAGCGCGAAGCCCTTAGAAACCAAGGCGTTCGCTCCTAAGACAAAGACTAAGACCGGTTCTCCGGGACAGAAGACTAAGTCGCCTAAAGCCGCCCAGTCACCGGCGGTGGTCGGAAGTCCTATTCGGTCACCAAAAGCTGTATCCAAAGAGAAGAAGTCACCAGGACGTTCCAAGAGCCCCAAGAGCCCCAAGAGCCCCAAGGTTGTGACTCCGATCCCCCCGGTCCCCGTCAGACCGGAGACGCCAAACAGGACTCCTCCCGCCGCGCCGAGCGAAAAGGTCGGCAAGGAGCCCGTCCCGGCCAAGCCTGCCGCGGCGCCCGCGGACGCCGGGAAGCCGAGCGCCGAGAACCCGCCGAAGAAGGCCTTCGTGGCGGACAAGACGATCGACGACTCCATCGACGCCGTGATTGCCCGCGCCTGTGCCGAGCGCGAGCCGGACCCCTTCGAGTTCTCTTCGGGGTCGGAATCCGAAGGGGACATGTTCACCAGCCCGAAGAGGATCTCGGGGTCGGAGTGCGCCACTCCGAAAGCCTCCACTTCCGCCAACAGTTTCCCCAAGTCGGGCTCCACGCCCCTGCCCCCGTCGGGCGGCACCTCCGGCTCCGACAACTCGTGGACGATGGACGCCTCCATCGACGAGGTGGTCCGCAGAGCGAAACTGGGGGCGCCGCCCAGCGCGCCCCCCACCTTCGCCTGCGTGTCCTCGCCCTCCGCGTCCCCGCCCACCCCCGAGCCGCCGCACAGGGCGCACGAGGAGAGGAGCAAGCCGCCGGCCTCCCTGGAGGTGCGGAGGAAGTTGAAGAAGGAGCTGAAGACGAAAATGAAAAAGAAGGAGAAGCAGAGAGACCGGGAGCGGGAGAGGGACAGACACAAGGAGAAAGGCAAAGAGAAGGACCGAGTGAGAGAGAAGGAAAAGGAGGCCGGCAGGGAGGCGAGGTACCCCTGGAAGGAGTTCCTTAAAGATGAGGATGCCGATCCCTACAAGTTTAAAATAAAAGAATTTGACGACGCGGACCCGAAAGTGAGATTGAAAGACGGAATTGCGAGGAAGGAGAAGGAGAAGCACAAAGATAAGAAAAAAGACAGAGAAAGGGGCAAGAAAGAGAAAGAGAAAAGAGAAAGAGAGAAAGTCAAAGAGAAAGGGCGAGAGGATAAGGCGAAGGCACCGCCAGCCGCCCTGGTGTTGCCCCCGAAAGAAATGGCCCTGCCCCTGTTCAGCCCGGCCGCCGCCGCCAGGGTGCCCGCCCTGCTGCCCTCTTTGGCGCCCATGCTTCCAGAAAAGCTGTTTGAGGAGAAAGAGAAGCCCAAGGAGAAAGAAAGGAAAAAGGACAAAAAGGAGAAGAAGAAAAAGAAAGAGAAAGAGAAGGAAAAGGAAAAGAAAGAGAAGGAACGGGAGAAAGAGAAAAGAGAAAGAGAGAAGAGAGAAAAAGAAAAGGAGAAACACAAGCACGAAAAAGTAAGCAGTTTCTCGTTTTCGGCACTCTCTGAACAAAGTCCTAGCGAAAAATGCAGGTAAACAAGGCCAGCAGTTATATCTGTATCTGGGGTGCAAACCGCCCGTCACTTTTAACCGAAAATGTGTTTGTAATGAGGTTATAAAATTTGATCTTGATTCTGAAACCCATAAACTTGTAATCAAGCGCTGTGTGCACTAGAAGATGTTAAAAATTCATAGCCTAAGAGGAATCTCATCACAGACTATGAACTCCCTATTAACCGTACTAATCTCTGGCAGTTTTTAAAAATCTGTGATCTTAAACTGTGAATAATATTTTTTGCTAATTATCAAGTCTGCTGCATAATATTTTGTAGCCAAATATTAGATGCCCGAAACAGAAAGCATCCATTTTGGTAAGTGCAAAAACCACGGCACTATTTTAAGAGATGGCAAGGCCTGTGGAAGGGCTTGACTGCCGTCTGGGTTTTCTTTTTGGTGAGCCATTTTGGCATGCATTTAGGATTGTGGCCGTCTACAGAGCTTTCATTAGCATCTCTTACTCCTTCCATTTTCTGCATTTATAAGATTAGGACACGTTTCTGAGTATCTAGGCTCACCTGGCAGCCTGGTTGGTGGGCAGAAAGTGATTCCACGTAGCAGGAATGTTTTCCCACGTAGGTCGGTCAGACTTCACAGGGTACAGTCCGAGAGCTGGTGGAGACCCCCCCGCAGTGTTGTTAGAACCAAGAGCTCAGTCCTGGGCAGGGAGTGTGACCTCTGCTTTCATGGCTTTGCTTTTCAGTCTGTGGTTCTCTGGGTTATGGACGTTGACTGGTTGATTTGAAATTTCTTTTAAACTGTCTAAAAAAGTATGTGTTGGTGGTTCCATCCCTAGAGCACCTTAGAGACCCTTTCCCTGCTCTCTAGAAGCTACCCTCTTTGTTTTGAGCTTGGCTACAAAATAACACTCAGTAATTTTTCCCACATAATAAAATATGATGTATTTGACCTACAGCAGATAGTATTACTAATAATTTTGCAATGTTTTTTACTTCAAACTTACCTGGAACGTTCATTTAGCTGACAGCAGTGACGTCAACTCTCACATTTTTCTGCCTAACTTTATTCTCTCTTTGTCCCCCTCGGTACTCTAAAATACGAGGAAGTAGAATGAAAATTCTGATTATCCATAACTGAACATTGACAAGTTAACAAGACACAGAAATCCAACTCTTATTTCTACTTAAAAATCATTTTATTATTATGTTATTTTTATACAGCACAGGTTTTAAAGCATATCCACACACCTTATTTTCTTCCCCTAACACAACTGTGACATAGGTCTAGTGGGTATTATTATCAACACTTAGGGACGAGAAAATGAGCCTGAGAGAGTGCCTTGCCCAAGATCAAGATCACACAACCAGCAAGAGCCAGGTCACTTACAACGCAGAGACTTCGCATGTTGAGATGTTTATTGTTAGACATGTTGCCTGACAGCGATCAGTCATCTGTCCATCACGTACCTAGTAACTTGGCCGCTGAGTCCTCAGTGAATCCAATAGGTACTGTTGCTCTCATTACCATCTTCGCTTCGGAAAGTCAGCGGAGTTGTTTTAGCAGCCGCCGTGAACTTGAGCGAAGCCCACCAGACTAGGTCCATGCCTTTCCTCAGCATCAGCCTGGCTTTGGGAAAGAAAAGTTCCTCAGACTAGCTTGGTGGGAGGCACAGATTTCACCTGGCAGAAGAATACAAGTCCTCGTATCAGTTTTGATGGGTTATGGATCAGAGAAGTGACAGAAGATAAAAAGTTATAAAAGTCAGTTATCTTATAAGACCTTCAAAAATAATAAATAATATCGTCTATAGAGTTAGACCTGAGTTCAAATCCTGACTTTCGTGAAATTGGGCAAGTTGCTTCTATGAGGATTACATGAGATACCATACCAGCAAGACGTGCTTGGGACTGTAACCGACACATATGTAAATGCTCACACGTGTACATGGTGGTGGTTCATTTTAGATCAACCTATAAAATGGAACGAAACCTAGAGTTCACTGCTTCATTGGACCATGCTGGCTAACCTACGTCAGTATGGGTGAGTCAGCTGTTGTTAACAGTTTTTAAAAATTATTTCTGCTTCCTTGGCATTGTTTTAAATTTTAGCCCTTTATACAAACAGGAAAGAAACAGGCCCATGGCAATGCCATTGCCAAGGAGTAGAAATTGGGATATCAACATAAACGATAAGATTTGTCTTTTTTCAACCCCTCTTAATCTCCCCAGTATCAAGCCATATGAGTAAGCAAATGTGTACCTGAAATGGGGTTACAGATGGTCCAAGAATTTTCTTGGGTATCCAGAGAAATAAGGCAACAAGGAGAAATAAAAATGAGGCACATCTAAGCTGCCACAAGAAAATATCTACTGTCAAAGAAATGAAGGCCACAATTTCCTCCTCCCTTCGTGTCATCCTGAGCAACTCTTACAGACACTGACCCAGATCAGCAAGCCAGGAGCAGGTTTTTTTTTTTTCCAATTTAAAAAGAAATCCCACGTTTATTTTGCCTGCTTAGAAAGTTTTTACCAGCCATATCCACATTTATCAATATCAACAACCAATAAAGATATCATTAATTAAACAGGAATTTGCATCGCAGGTGGAAGGGACTTTGGCTTTGGAATCCAGCAGACCTGGAATAAGGTCTAGGACAAGTGTTTTAGCTTCTTTAATCCTTAGATATTTCACCTTTAAAGTAGCGATAATGATAATAACACTCAAAACAGCAAAGGCAGTGATAGTTACCATTGAGTAATCACCATTGCTAAACACCATGCTAAGTACTCTGTATACGTTTAATTCCTTCTACAGCCCTCTAAAGTAGATACTGTAATTATTGTCACTTTAAGATGAGAATCTGAGGTGTAGAGAGATAAATAGACTTGCCCAAGATCACACAGCTAGTCAGTGATTGAACGGGAGCCAGAATTTCAGCCCCGGCTGTCAGATGCTGTAATTTATGGTCCTTACGACTACACTTTCCTATATCGAGTTAAGGATGGGATGGGACTGGGTGCAGTGGCTCAGGCCTGTAATTCAGACACTTTGGGAGGCCAAGGCAGGGGATTGCTTGAGCCCAGGAGTTGGAAACCAGCCCAGGCAACATAGTGACATCCGTCTCTATAAAAAATAAAATAACTAGCTGGGTGCGGTAGCACAAATCTGTAGTCCTAGCTACTTGGGAGGCTGAGGCAGGAAGATTGCTTGAGCTCAGGAGTTCAAGGGTGTAGTAAGCTATGATCACGCCATTGGGCGATAGAGTGAGGCCCTGTCTCTAAAAATAATAAATAAATACAATTTTTTAAAAAATGGGGTAAGTGAAATAATGTATGCAAGGCACCTGGCTGAATGACACATCATGAGGCTAGATCATTTTTCTACTAGTGGCGATAATCCAAAGAATGGTGATTCATTCATGGGCTTTTAGTTCCCCTTTGTGGGCAGTCATACACCTTAGCGTTAGGAGTGTGGTCTGTCACCTATTTAAAATAGAGCCACACTATCTTTTTATAAAAGACACGTTAAGAGCGATTACGTTGACCAGTTGCAAATATAGCCATAATAGTTTTAGCAGTGATAAACCTAACAGTTAGTACATTTTAGGGCAGTTTAAAATTTTTGTTAAAATATTTGTTTCTGTGCATCACAGTGTATCTATTGCATGACTTAATTTATTTCAAACTTGATCTTTGGGGTTTAGATGAGTGTACAGGATTATTTTAATTAAAATTCCTCTTGATATTTTAAATGTTTTTTGGAGAGAAGATCATTGTGAAGAAATAAGTACATCTTGTTATTTTTGTTAGTGGAATTGGACAGTTGTGCCTATAATCTTAAATAGAAGGTAAACTGAAATCCATCTGTCCAACTTGGGAATATGTTTTTATGTTTTAATGTACTCTTACTCAAATATAATCTGGAAAGGAACAGTGGAGTTGCACCCAATAACCGATGACATCACCACCTGTGGATAAATAGGCTCGTGCGGGCCCGCAGAGAGCCTGGGCCTTGGCAGTCCCGCCGACCTGCCTGGACCTTCTAGCTCTGCCAGATCCTCCCAATTCATCACCCTCCCTCGACCTCTCGGACTCTCTGCTTCCTTCCTCTGTCTCCTCCCTCCCATTCAATGCCGGGAAGAGACAGCATCATTTTAAGGTATAGATTACCTCTGCGTAAAAACAGCAGTCTCGTATCTTCTCTGAGAATATTTTGGCTTAAAACACCTTCTCTTCTGCCTTCTCATAAAAAACATTAAATGATTAAATTAAGTGTGTCATTTAATTAAGATGGGTAGATGACTGTGACAATTCAGAATTTTCTTACAAATAACAATGATGTTGATAATCAACCCATGCATAATTGAGAGTTGTTTATAATGGAAAACCCGTAAATTCTGCAGTGTTCTCAGCATTTTTATCCTATTGATGGATGAAGTGTTTTACTTGAGCTGACACTGGCTAGCGAACGAACCAACCTGGATGGCAAATGGTATTAGCAGCCGGCACTTCTCGAGCGTGTGCAAGTGCCAAGTCTCACCAGAATTCGATCGTTTAATTCTCCCAGCAGTGCCGAAGGTTTGGTATTGTCATTCCTGTCTTGCAGTTGAGAAAACTGTGCATGGAGAGGTTTATTGGCTTGCTGCAGCCAGTGAGGGGAGCTGGCCCAGGTCTGCCTGCCCAGAGCCTGTGTTCTTCACTGCCCGGAAGGGCCTTGGCAGGCGCGTCACCGCAGTCTGCGTTGCTGCGCCCACGTGAGGGGGTGTGGGCGAGAGGCATGAGAACGGTGTAACACTCGCAAGTGAGGCGACAGCAGGATTTTACACAATTTGCTTGTTGAAGAGCCTTGAAGAGCTCCTCTAACTGCCATGTTTTAAAGACGAGGAAGGGGATGTCCTCACTTCTTTAATGACTTTAATAATCAGAGCAGTTAAAATTTTTAATGTATCTTTAATCTATCCCCAAGTCTTGTGGGATTAGCCATCAAATGATCTTTTATTCTTTAAAGAGTGATAAATAGTCTTCCTGGTTTGTGCCTTTAACAAAAGGCTCTCATCTCTTTTCCCTTCTGTTTAAAGAGATACAGTCTCATTTCAAGTCTTTCCTCATCAGCTGTCATCATTAGCTAACAAAATGAAGAGTTTTTAGTAAATAATCCAGTAAAAGGGGGAAAGTAGTCCCTTCCTGTTTCTCACAACCATCTGTTCCAAGAGGAAACCAGCAACTTAAAGTTTAAATGGGTGTTTGAGCTTGTGGAGGTTTACCCACGGCCTCCTCCCAGCCTTCACGTGAGCAAACTCGGCGCTCACTGAAAGCCAAGCTCTGGCTCAGTCGCCCGAGTGGGATAGCACTTGTTACACTTAACCACAACCACACAACTTCTGTCTTTTTAATATTTTAAATAGTTTATCAGAGTTTAGTTGGACTACGTTTCTAAGTGGAAATAATATAAAGACTTTAATTGCTAAGAACTACAACAGGGTGGTTTCCAGCCATAGTCTCCAGCATCCCAAATGTTAGGTTATTAAATTTAGCTTTCATCAGTACTATTTATGGGCTTTTTTCTGCCATATCAGCATAGATGGGAATCTGAACTAGTGCTTGCTGAGCTTCCTCTACCTTAGCTAGTACACATATTTTTTTCTTTAATGAAAGGCATTTAACATTAAAAAAAATGAAAAACCCGGACAGATTATACTGACAAAGCTGCCCATTACCTTTGCAGAAAGTCCCTGTCAAAAGATAAACTTTAAAGCTGGAATGCATGAAAGAGTTCCAAGATAGAATTTAAATTTGAACTGATTCTTTATAGATAAGCTTTTTAAAAATCCACCTCTTTGCTTCAAGTCAGGATTTTAAAAATAAATTTCCCCTTTAAATCTCTTGAGCGATTTTCATTTTTTGCAAGGCCGCACTGCTGGTGTCCTGGAAAAATGGAGAGTTAGAGCTTTATCAGTTGGTGCCCCGAGGTATGTGGCAAAGAAGCTAAATCCTTGAAGATTAACAAAAAAAATGCAGCACATGGCAATAAGGGGCTTATATGACTACTAGTATTAGTTCAGGGGAAAGAAGTATTGCTTATACATAAAACTGGACAAATCCACTGACAATGTATTTTTAGTTAGCTACAAAGGAGTCTTACATTGCTGGACTTTACCTCTTTGGTGAATTGGGAAGCTTAGTAATCCACTGTAAATGCTCTTCTGCGTGCCCCAATTCTCAGCATTACTCCAAAGTGCTGTTCTTTTATTTTAACCCTTAAAAACTAATGTTGGTCCCAGATTTTGGCTTCGTGCCATTTAGAGATGGCATTAGCTGTAGTGTCCAAGCAGTTGAAGTCATTGTCATTTAATTTGTTGTTTTCTGGGAAGTACACATGAGAAATTATTTTATGATTGTAGGAAATGTCTCCATGTTTTTATTTTGGTAGGCGTTCAGATAAAGTTAATGGAAATGAAAATCTGGGGAGAAATTTTTACTTAGAAATTATGCTTTTGATATATTATTAGCATTCTCGTTGATCTTTTTCTACACTTCATCGAAGTTTCTCAAGTTAAATCTGATTTAACTTCTTTAGGAATGAAATTAAGGTATTTAAATGGTTTTTAGATAGGGTGTCATCTGTCCTGGGTTGTCGGGGATGATACCAGTTCACACCCATTAGGTGGTATAATTAGTAGCTCTCCCATCCACTGTCAGAGGCATCTCTGTTTGGATGACATGGCCACGGTAAGGACAGGTAAAGCTTTGAGCTGAGGTAGCAAGTACCAAATCATTCATTCATTCAACCACTTGTTGCCTTCAGGGCACATCGATACCATTTTTAATCTGACTTACAAAATGTATCTCCATTTTCGTTTGCTTATTTTTTACATATTGTATGATTTACTTTTTTTTTTTTTAAACAGTAGGTCATAATAGACCCTATCTCAATCCCCTTTCCCTGCCAAGCCATTGAAGACAGCCTTGAAAACCCAGGTAGTTCCACTGAATGGAGAAGATGTCAAAGTTAGGCTCAATTTCCATGTAAACTAGTCAGCCTTGCAGAGAGGGAAAAATATTTCACAACTAACACTAGCCATCTCACAAGTGTGTTTCATTTATCATAAGAAACACTGGCAAAAAGGGGGAACAGCTCCATGCGGAACATGCGTTACCGAAAAAAGGACACAAAATACGTGTCAGAGAGTGAAGGAACAGTGTAGTAGGACGGAAGGAAGTCGGTGTCAGGAGACCTGGATTTGGGCATTTATTCACCAACTTTGTACCTCTGGACAAACCACTTACTCTTTCTGAACCCTCATTGCATGGGGATAATGATACTGTCCGTACCTACCATACAGAGCTGTGAGGATAACGTTGGATCATGCATACAGGACACGTTTCCTTAAGTGCTATGCAAGTGTGAGTTATAATTGTCATGTATTATGGCAACGGAAACAGGCCAAACACACAATGCAAGGCAAAATAATAGTAAAGCAGGATTTCTTTTTAAGGCAGGGCAAACACTTTATTTTTAAATAGAGCCTAAGAAAAGGTAATTTGAATGCTTAAATAATAGTATGGTCAGTTGAAGAAATAAGAAATATTATTCCTAATAGCTCATCACTTACGAATATGTAACCCTAAATATTTTTAGAATCGAGGGATATAGGAGGAACTTTATGTAATTTTCATTCTCTGAATCAGAAAGACTGTATTCCATCCCAGTTTTAAACTTACAGTTGAAACCGTGGATAGGGATGGGATCACTGAAGAAAGTGCAAGTAGAGAACTTTGTGAAGGAGAAGGGAGCAGCATGGCAAGACCTGGGATGGGAGAGCGTGCCGGGACACTAGGGAATTGGCGTGGCTTGAGGAAGGAATAAAAAGTGAGGAAACAGACAATGACGTGAAGACTGAAAAATGCGAGCGGTTATCAGCTACACGTTGAAGGGAAGGTAAAAAATTTTTTAAAGATAGAGTTGAGCAGATTTAAACGTGAGATGAAAATAACTAATGGAAAGGAGAGACTGACAATGTTGTAAGTAAATAACCTGGTGATGGAGGAGGGTTCTTTAGAAGACCCGAGGAGATGGGCTCTGGTGTGGTTGTGGATGGAAGGAGGTTGGTAAGTCTGCAGGGAGCCGGAGGAGCTCTCCTGCCTCAGCGCTGTTTCCTGTGGTGGTGGGTGAGCGAAAGGGGAAAAGAGCTCCTGGGAAGGGTCTTGAAAGAGGTAAGGATTTGAAATCATTGCTTCATATCCATGCTTCCAGCGTACTTAAGCACTTACTATTTGTCACCCCGCATGGTGGGCACAGGGAAATAGCAGTAAACAAAACAGCAAGGTCTCTGCTCTTATCTGAGTGAGCTGGTTAAAGTTTTTAAACATTTTCTTTGGTGTCAGTGCTCTGGATGGTGGCTTTAGATCGGTCCTTGACATATAGTGGGATAACAAGGAGGCCAGACTGTTGGGGGCACTTGCAGGATAAGTTCTTAATTCCACAAATATCTGTTGGGTACCTCCTGCGTGCCAGGCACTGTTCAAGAAAATGGTCAAAGCAGATCTTGAGTGATGGTGGATTTAAAAAAAAAAAAAAACTCTAGGAAGAGACAGGTAAATACATATGAGAAAATAGATTTGATCCATGTATAATATATTGACTTTATAATGTAATATATTGAGCATTATTTCATATATTCATTCCCCTTTAGAACCACTACACTGTTCTGTTATGATTTAATTCTTAAGCTTGGAATACATAAATCAGTGGTTTGCAACTAGTTGTCAGTGACTAGCAGTGACCTACTGGCTTACAGTACCCCGAGACCAAGGATGTTAAACATCTGGCAGTATTTGGGACAGTCCCATACATCAAAGAACCATCCCACCAAAAATGCCACTCAAACCCCCATTGAAAACTCTGATACAGATAATAATTTGGAACTTCAGAGCTTTCGTTTAGTTTTTCATTCAGAATATTTATTGTAACATAAGATCTCCAAACCAAAAATTGTGAAGACACCCTTTAACATCATGCTTAGTTTGTATATTCCCTTTCTGACTAATATCTCAAATATTTGTGAGGTCTTCAACTTA
>RJWJ010003428.1:8140-19992 GCA_004363605.1 Indri indri
CAGCCCAGCTGGGAAACACTGATTCCGCTTAATCGAGTTCCCTTTCCTCCCAGGTGTTCTCAAGGATGAGCCTTCACTCTGTCCATCCTCACCCCAGAGTGCCTTTAAAAGGGAAGGTGACCCTCCTCTGTGACTCACGGATCACTTACGACACATTTCTTTTGTCCAGAGATGTGGGAGCATCTTCCACAGAGTATGTTAAACAGAGCTTTGGCAAATTCACAGGACGGGGTGGAAGTAAGTCTCCCTCCCGCTGGGGAGTGTGCCCACCCATACCTCTGTGCTCACCTCCCCGTAGTCACCTGGGACAACCTGGGGATGAGGCCTGGACCATCCGTCAAGCCATGATGGAGATGGGAGTGGGGGTGGGGGTTTGGGACTGGCCTAAGCCCTTCTTACCTGTGACGATGAGCTCCAGAGAGTCACTGGGGCCAATCACTCACAGGGGAGCTGCTATAAGAACCATAGCATCGGTAGATGCCCGCACGCACCTGGCTCACAGGAGAGAAAAGGAGGAAACGAGAGCTGTGGAGAGGTGAGAGTGATCAGGAAGACAGAAATGCAGACAAAGAAAGGGCGACGTCAGAACAGCACCCCCAATTCCTGCATTTCTAACCAATTTCCCAGTAAGCGGCTCAGGGTGCAGCCAATACAATTTATTGATCACTTTCTATATTTTGGGCTTTAGGCCTGGGTACAGGACTCTCGTGTAAGTTAATACCGAATGTTCAGTGTCAAAGAATATTTTATATGGGTAGAAAATGATGCACAGATTTATATAAAATTCTGGAAAACACAAACTCATCTATTGTCGTGGCCCGCCTAGGGACGAGGAATGAACACAGAGACAAACAGACATACACACAAAGACGGTACTAGACTGCAGTGCCTTCCTGCTGCGGCATCTTTATTTATAACACGGCCTGTTTGGCAACTGTCCCACCCAATTTCCTTGTTCCCTCATTGTCCCAACTCGACACGCCCTATTCTTTGTTGTTTTGTTTCCGGAGAGCCGATGTTTGCACCTGAAGCTCTCTAGCCCCTCCTGTTTGCAGGGTCAGGGCACCCTGGCCCGTGTGCAAGCCTAGGCATGTTCTCGGAACAGAACAACAAGGAAACGTTCCCAGCTCCGGGCTATATATGACCCGAAATATCCTCTACAATCTATAGCAAAAGAAAGCAGCTTGGTAGTTGCCTGGTGGCTGGGGCATTGAGGGTGGTAGGGAAGGACCCCACAGAACACAGGGGAGTCTGCAGGGACGGTGGATGTGTTCGCTATTTGATAACGGCAATAGTTTCATGGGTATATAAGTATGTCAAAAATTCTTGAATTGTATGCTTGTCATTTATACCTCAATAAAGCTGTATAGCAAAGGGCAAAAAAAGAGGAAAAGACAGTACAGAGATTTTTTTAAAGCTTCCTCAAGGTCGCTCAATTGCAGTAAATGGCAGACTAGGTCTGATCTGACCTGAGGTGTGTGCTGCGTCGCTGTGCGTAAATGCCCTGCAGCAGAGTACTTCCCTGTGAGCCTGGGCGTAGGCTAGATTCTCTCTCTCTCTCTCTCTCTCTCTCTCTCACACACACACACACACAGACACACACACACACACACAGACACACAGACACACACACACACAGACACACACTAGCATTATTCAGATCCATTGCACAGAACCCCCAAAACAATACCAGACGGAAGAGGGAAATCACTAGAGTCACAGAGACGGGGTAAAAGTTGATGCCAGCTGCTGCCAACTGCATGTCGATCTTGCTCCAAAGTCCTGGCTCTGCAATCACGCAGAAAAGACCACTGTGACTGCTGTGTGTCGGAGGCCAGCTGTGTACGGGCAATGCCACCCTATTTAGTGTCCTGAGACACTCTGTCCCTATTCCTGGCTCCTGGGCTGGGAGACGCTCTGTCAGGACTCTCAACCCCTCAGCTTGCAGGAGCAGAGCCAGGAAGTGTAAAAAACTGTTCCTGGCTACAAAGGCTGGACTTTTAGTGTTGCTTTTAAGTCGAGCCTTTCAGTGGTGAAGAAAAGCATATGATATCACGACCCCACGTTGACCACACCCATGCGATATCTCAGCGCCATCCCAATTCTGAAACCCGCCTGTGGGGGTTACCCAGGGGCAGTGCACGTCTGTGTGCACACGTGTGTGCGGGGACCAGGGACCACACACAGCTAAAGAGCCTGAACACTTACCCTGAACTGTAAACATCAAATGTCTCAGCTTCTCCAAGTCCAGTTCTCGGGAGTCCAGGCCGATGGACAGCGCCCACCCCGAGGGGAAAGAGCCGGTGAGAGCCCAGGACCCTCCATCCCAGGCTGGCCCCAGCCTCAGCAGCGTCCACCCCCTCCCAAGCCTATGACCACTCCCTGCCTGCCGCGGGGTCTCCGTCATCACACTCTCCCATCACTCGCTCAGCTCAGAAGCAGCCCAAGGCTTAGGTGAGGCTGTGCTGAGGCCCCAGGGAAAGTCTCTGTCCTGCCCAGCGCCTCACCCGCTGAGTGTCTGGGGTCTGAGCCATAACGGAAACTCACCAGGGTCCATCTCACTGCTGGAACCGGCAGCATCCGTGGCCAGCAGGAGACACCGGCCATCTGGAGCTGAAGCAGTTGTAGGTCTTTGCGATGCCCTGACTTCATCTCCCCCTGGAGCTGCGATTACCATGTCACCTGCGAGGCACTGACACCTCTTGCAAAGGGACCGTGCCACACCTGCAAAGAAGCTGTGAATGTTTGTTCCAGGACAAGTCGGCAGGTCTTGGAGATTATTAAGACACAACCTAACCAGCATCAGGCGCAGCTGGGAGGAAAACGTTCCCGTGGCCACTGCAGTGAGCTGTGTCCAACGGGGGTGAAGAGGGCAGACGAGACGTTCCGAGCGCTGCACTGGGATGGTCCCACCACAGGGCTGCAGCGTGGAGCCTCGTCTCCAAGCTCTGCTCCCGCTCAGGGTCACAGTGGTGACATCTGTCATATTCGTGCTTGTCCCTGAGCTCTGGTTTCACTGTTAAGGACACAGCCTCTGCCCGGGGTGCTGGGTGACCTAGATGTCGGAACAGCCCTGACACGATGCTATTCTCACATCCTTGCAGGGGCCCTGGGGGTTCCTGCCAGTCCCACGTGTCCCTTAGGCCATTCCCAAATTTGTCTTTTGACCTGTCCTGGGGCCGAGGAAGCACAAACAACAAAAACGACTCCATTCGCCATTTCTGAAAGTGCTTCTGCCCTGATTCCTGAGCCCTGCGTGAGTACTGATGAATTCATGCAGGTCCACTTCCTCCTCCTTTCCTTGTACTGCCTGGGGCCAGCAGATTTTCATGATGTTTCTTATGTACTTTATGTGTACCTATTCTTCTATTTTTCTTTTGTTTTTTTTTGAGAAAGAGTCTCGCTCTGTTGCCCGGGCTAGAGTGCCGTGGCATCAGCCTAGCTCACAGCAACCTCAAACTCCTGGGCTCAAGCGATCCTCTTGCCTCAGCCTCCCGAGTAGCTGGGACTACAGGCATGTGCCTCCATGCCCGGCTAATTTTTTCTCTCTCTATATTTTTAGTTGTCTGGCTAATTTCTTTCTATTTTTAGTAGAGATGGGGTCTCGCTCTTGCTCAGGCTGGTCTCGAACTCCTGAGCTCAAACAATCCACCCGTCTCGGCCTCCCAGAGTGCTAGGATTACAGGCATGAGCCACCGCGCCCGGCCCATATTGTATTTTTTATTGAGATATAATAGTTGTATATATTTTGGGGGATACATTTGATATTTTGATACATGTATACAATGCTTAATAATCAAATCAGAATAGGTGGGATATCCATCACCTCAAACATTTTATTTTCTTTGTGTTGGGAACATTCTGGTTCTTCTAGCTATTTTTGAAATATACAATAAATTACCATTAACTATAGTCTGTCTCCCATACTATTGAATACTAGAACTTATTCCTTCTATCTGACTGTATTTTTGTTCCCCTTAACCAACCTCTCTTCATCCCCCCCACCCTTCCCAGCATCTGGTAACCACCATCTGCTCTCTATCTCCATGAGATTTATATGATACAATGTATCCTTTTGTCTTGTCAGTAATTGCCTGATGATGAGAAAGGCTGTCCTGCAATTTTGTTTTAAGTGCAGAGGTTAAGGTACTGCAAAGAAACTGCAAAAGCCCGGAGGAGAGACCCAACCCAACGCGGGGGTGAGCGGGAGCAGGTTTCCAGGAGGATAGGATGGATTATCAAACCGGGACTCTAGGACTCAGGGAAAGAGGACGCTGGAGGACTGTTCATGCTTCTGTAGGACATGGGACCAGAAGGTTCTGGAAGGTCGATGCTGGCTGCAGTTGAAAGCAGAATGGATGGATCATGGAGAATCAGAGGTGATGGGGGACGGGTCCAAATACACATGGTCCAGGGTTGGACGTGTCTCACAGGAGCATCAGGTTCCCTAGTTTGTACCACTCACCTGAAGTCATGGCCGCCCGTTCCTCACCCCCAGCCTGGGCCACTTCCAGACGCTTTTGTGAATGAGCAGCACCACTGCCTGCCAGGTGCCCTGCAAGGAAGCTGGACGTCAGTCTCCTTCCCCATCACTCCAGCACGCGGACTGTCACCAAGGATAGCGGACTTCACAACCAGGCGATGACTAAGTCTGCTTATCCTCTCCATCTCTGTGGCTCGTATCCTTGAAGACACCCTCATGCCTCATTGGAAACACTTCCCTTGTTTCTAGCTGGGCTCCGCGTTTTTCTTTACAATTCCCTCCCATCTGCCCACCCCGCAAAAGGCAAATATAACCAGGACAACCTTATGGAAAACTCATTAATGGCCCAAATCTTTGTCCTGCCCCCTACGTCCCTGAATAATCTAACCTAATGGGTTGAGATTTTCTTCCCCAACAGAGGACGTTTGGCAATGTCTGGAGACGTTTTTTTTTTGGTTATCACAACTGTAGGGGGCATTACGCTAGTGACACCTAGTGGGCAGAGGCCAGAAATGCAGTTCCACGTCCCATCACGGGCGGGGCAGCCCGTCCCCACCCACCCGAGAATCCCGGTCCCACAGGTCAGCTGGGCCCGGCAGGGGCCGTCTGAGATGGCCCCGCACTCTGTTCAGCCACAGCTCTATGCTCACTCATCCCAGCCGTGCTGATCAAGGCTTTCGGGGTGCTGATTGTACTCCTCCCTGAGCATGTCTCGTTCTCAGGCATAACCTCAAACATCACCCCTCGAAGAAGCTCCCTGAGGCCTTTCTAGTAAGGAGGTCTGTCCGCCCAATAATGTTCCATGTCAGCGCCTTGTTCTTTTCCCTTAAAACTCATGTCAAAATTTCCATGCGTTTCACCATTGGAGGGAATGTAAAATGGTGCAGTTGCTGTGGAAAACTGCAGGAAAGTTCCTCCTAATTTTTAAAAAATTAAAAACAGAATTGGCCAAAGGCTGCAAAGTTTCAGTAAGACAGGAGGAATGAGTTTTGGGGGTCCATTGCACAGCATGGTGACTATGGTTAATGATAATGTGTTCTGTATTTGAAAATTGCCAAGACAGTAGATCTTAAATGTTCTCAAATAACTATGTGAGGTGATGGATAGGTTTATTAGCTTGATTTAATCATTCCACGATGCATACATAGCTCAAAACATCACATGGTACCCCACAAATATATAGTTATTATTTGTTAATTAAAAAAATAAAAATGCTACTTACCAAAAAATAAATAAAAATGAAATTACTGTATGATCTAGCAGTTCTACTTCTGGGCATACACCAAAAGGAGTTGAAAGCAAGGACTCAAAGAGATATTTGTACACCCGTGTTCATTGCAGCGTTTTCACAATAGTTGGGAGGTGGAAGCAACCCCAATATTCACTGATGGATGCATGGGTAAATGAACTGTGGCATATTTTATACAATGCAATATTATTCAGCCTTATAAAGGAAGGACATTCTGACAGATGCTACAACATGGATGAACCTTGAGGACATTATGCTAAGTGAAATAAGCCAGTCACAAAAAAACAAATATTGTATGACTCCACTTATACGAGGTACTTAGAGTAGGCGAATTCATACAGACAGAAAGCAGAATGGTGGGCCAGGTGCGGTGGCTCACGCCTGTAATCCTAGCACTCTGGGAGGCCAAGGCGGGTGGGTGATCACTCAAGGTCAGGAGTTCGAGACCAGCCTGAGCAAGAGTGAGACCCCTGTGTCTACTCAAAAATAGAAAGAAATGATCTGGACAACTAAAAATATAATATAGAAAAAATTAGCCGGGCATGGTGGCACGTGCCTGTAGTCCCAGCTACTCGGGAGGCTGAGGCAGGAGGATCTCTTGAGCCCAGGAGTTTGAGGTTGCTGGGAGGTAGGCTGATGCCATGGCACTCTGCCCAGGCAACAGAGCGAGACTCTGTCTCAAAAAAAAAAAAAAAAAATTACCCATTCATTCAACTGAATTATGCTTAGAATATAAGAGCCGCCAGGGCAGAGACCACGTGTCTGGCTCCCTGCTGTGTTAGACGCTGTTAATCCTGACGTCGGGATCCTGCCCCTTCTTTGCCAGCCAAACCTGCCCTAGCCCAGGGCAGCCATGTGCTATGCTGGCTGTGAGCTGACAATCCCAGGATTCCTTGCAGCCAGGTGTGGCCCTGAGGACCACTTTTGCCAATGAGTTCACCTACAGGGCGGATCCTGGGAAAGATTTTGTTTTTATAATAAAAGGGGCAGATGTGGCTAGTACAGGCCCTTGCCTCCTTATTTCTGCCTTGGACAAAAAGGGACACAATGCCTGGACATGTTACATCCACCTTGCCACACGGAAGAGAAAGCCGAGGATGACAAAGGATCCAGTTCCAACACCATTGGGCCACCTCACCAACGCTGTTGTGGCAGACGCTTTATCTTGCGAGGAAAAGAAACTGTCTGCCTAACTATTGTTAATGACTTTTAAAATTCTATGCAGCTGAAAGCATTTGTAATTGATAAAACTGCTGAGGCCGAATGCCTGCCATAATATTTGAAAGGAATCGGGCATTTGAACGTGGTCGTTGAGTTAATCAGTGACTTGGGGAAGGTGATGTCAGGTTTTTTTTTTTTTTGAACTTTAAAAAATTATGTTAAAATATGCATAACATGATATTTACCATTTTAACCATTTGTAAGTATACATCAATTTAATAGCATTAAGTACATTTACAATGTTGTATAACCATCACCACTACCTATACCCAGAACTTTTCCATCATCCCCGACACAAAACTCTCTACCCATTAAACAATTCCCCGCTCCGTCTCCTTCCCCCAGCCCCTGGAAACCACCGTTCTACTTTCTGTCTCTTTGACGCTAACTATCCAGGGATCTCATCTAAGTGGACTCTCACAATGTTTGTCCTTCAGAGTCTGGGTTGTTGCACGTAGCATAATGTCCTCAAGGTCCATCGTAGTTGTAGCTTTTACTGGAGTTTTATTCTTTTCTGTAAAGGCTGAGTAATATCCCATTGTATGTATACGCCATGTTTTGTTCGTGCATTCTTCTGTTGATGGACATTTGGACTGTTTCCATCTTTTGGCTACTGGGAATAAAGCCGCTATGAACACTGGTGTGCAAATGTCTGTTGGAGACCTCGCTTGCAGTCCTTTTGGGTATATGCCCAGAGGTGGAATTGCTGAATCGCATGGAGACCCCCTGTCTGACCTTTGAGGAACTGCCAAGCTGTTTTCCATAGCCCTGCACCATGTTGCGTTCCCACCAGCAATGCACGATTCCAGTTTCTCTGCATCCTCACCAACATTTGTTATTATCCATTTAAAAAGTTACAGCCACCCTGGTAGGTGTGAATTAATATCTCCTCGCGGTTTGATTGCATTTCCCCTGTGACCGTTGGTGAGTTTATGGGAGAAGGAGAGTGCAGACCTGCCCCAGCCGGCGGACGGATGCCGCAGCTCCAGCCTGGCCCCGGGAGATAAGTGGGGCTCCCTGGAGCCCGAGTGCAAGTCATTGTCCGAGGAGGCGGCTCCGGCTCCACGAGTCTCCACTAGGAAAAGCCAGGGCTGGCGGAGGAAGGCGGGAGAGCATCCTTCACCCTTGCCACGCTCTGCACCTGTGCCCCAGGCTCCCACCACGTCCCCCCTGGCCACAGAGCTCAGGCTGGGCCGAGGAACCATGTCTCCAACCCCGTGCGCCCTCCTCTGTCTTGGTGAGTCCTGAGGGTGGATCTGGGAAGTGCGAAGGAACAGGCCCTGAGCTGCCAGACTGAGGATTTTTTAAAAAAGTTTCATGGGCAGCCGGTGCAGTGGCTCACGCCTGCAATCCTAGCACTCTGGGAGGCCGAGGCGGGTGGATCGCTCAAGGTCAGGAGTTCGAGACCAGCCTGAGCAAGAGCGAGACCCCCCCCCCCGTCTCTACCAAAAATAGAAAGAAATTAATCGGACAACTAAAAATATATAGAAAAAATTAGCCGGGCATGGTGGCGCATGCCTGTAGTCCCAGCTACTCGGGAGGCTGAGGCAGGAGGATTGCTTGAGCCCAGGAGTTTGAGGCTTCTGTGAGCTAGGCTGAAGCCACGGCACTTTAGCCAGGGCAACAGAGTGAGACTCTGACTCAAAAAAAAAAAAAAAAAAAGAAAAAAAATTTCATCGATGATGAATTTCAGACCAAAAGGGGCCTGAGAGTGTCTTCATTTGTCGGGCGGGAAAACTGGGCCCCAGGGTGTTGGCGTCTTTCGTTTGTATGATTTATTCCAGTTTTCTCATGGCTGGGTCAGGAAGTGAACACAGGTCTCCTAGAGTTGGTGGCAACTTTCTTCCACAATGCTCAGTTGCTTTTTTTTTCTAAATATCAGATTTAACTTGCCAGTGTCCCTTATACTAGTGCCGCAAATAAGAGTCTCCCTCAAACAGGCGACGAGTCAGATGCATTTTGACTGACGGTTCTGCATCAGGCTGCGCGAGGCGGGTCGTGTGCATTATTTCCTCATTTCTTCAGAATTTACTGCTAAAGGGATAGTCTGCAAGAGGGTGAGCAGGAAGGAAACCATTGTGTTCTTGGGGATAAGAGGGAAAGTTATGAATACTAATGACCTCTCATTCGTTACTTCATTCATTCATTTGCTTAGTCACTCACTCATTCACTCTTTTTTTTATTTATAAATTTTTAAATAATTTAAAAAAATTTTTTCTTTAAAAATACAGCTAATTTCTTTCTATTTTTTTTAGTGGAGACGGGGTCTCACTCTTGCTTAGGCTGGTCTTGAACTCCTGACCTCGAGCGATCCTCCCGCCTCGGCCTCCCAGAGTGCTAGGATTACAGGTGTGAGCCACTGCTCCTGGCCAACTCATTTATTCTTTAACACACTCTTAGGTGGCATTTACTGTGGGCTAGATATTATTGTATACTTTTTTTTTATTAACAGACACTAACTCATTTAATCCCCAATGGCCAATGAGGTAGGGTCTATAATGACCCTTATTTTACAAATGAGAAAACTGAGACCCAGAAGGGTGAAGTAACTTGTTTAAGGTCACACAGCTAGGGCTTGAATACAAACTAAGGAATTTTCACAAGTCCACACTCGTGTTTTTTTATTTTAATCTTTATCTTTTTTCTTTTTGTGGGAAGGGGCTGGTTGTTTCTATTTATTTTTTAATTGATGAATAAAAATCGTACATACCTACAGTGTACAACTATGATGCATTGATATAACCGGTAGGATTATGGTGACTCAGAGTCCAAACATAGAAAGTGCTCAGCACGGTGCCAGGAATATTTCCAAACATGCTCGAGGGTCGCAGGGTGGAGGGGACACACAAAAAGAGTGAGGTGGGCTGTGTTGGGGGAGAGGAGGCAGAGATGTAGGCGGAGCTTGGGCACAAGATGCAGAGGGCACGTGGGGTGGGCACAGAGGGGGAGTTGGCAGCTGGTGACAGTGTCATTCTCTGAGCTCTGGAGTCAGAGGTGATCTGTGTTCAGCCACTTCTTGCTGTGTGAGCTAATGGAGGTTGCTCAGCCTCTCTGTCCAGTTTCCTCATGTTTATAATGGGAACAATCCCTCCTTGGTGTGTGTGTAAGGATGAGGATTGCAGGATGAAACAGGCTAAATTCGAATTTCAGATAAACAAGTACTTTTCCTTCTTTTTCTCTTTTTTTTAACATATACCTCATGGGATATACTTACACTAAAAAAAGATTCCTTGTTTACCTGAAATTCAAACAGTGAGTCCCGTATTTTTATTTTCCAAATATGGCAACCCTAGCGAGATTAAAATAGATCAAACTACCAGCTCAGGAGAAAGACAAGAAAGAAAATCGGAGCTTGAGAGAAAAAGAGCAAGTGTTTAGCCCAGAGAAAAGTTAGTTCAGACAGAAGGAAAGCCGGGAGAGGGGAAACGCCTCCAAGGGAACAATTGAAATTTATAGATTATGCGATTTGGTAGTTGCGTAAAGTTACATACAAGGCTATTGAGAATTGTGGAAAGATTAGCAATAAGTTCAAGGGAAACTGTGCAGATGGAAATGAATCAGGCATTTATTGATTCGAGGGAAAACGAACAGGAAAAACGTACAACATTATAATCCTCAGGTGTGAATAGTATTTGCCTAGTCATAATAATGTAATCACAGAATGTTGATTTAACCAAAAAAGCACAAAAGAGTAGGAAATCTACGGTTCTGGGATATCTTGACATATAACACAAGAGAGTCCATCCTGCACAATAGCACCTAAGGGTCGGGGGCGGGGGGTCCTTCTCTTCCCCACTGTGCAATGGGGCGGGAGCTGACGCAGTGGCTCCCGTGGTCACTGGAGGGTTTTCTCAGTTCATTTGTGGTCAGTTGAGGGTAGTTTTCAGTGTCCTTATTGCTGTGCTTCCTGTGACCATATAGACAACTGAAAAGTGTTAACTTCCCAGTGACCCATTTATACATTTTATTTGATGAATTTTGGGGCCCAGCGTATCCCATTAGTGAGGGGTTTTATCGTAAACATAATGAACAAAATGCAGCAATATGCAAGTATTTACAATACCTGTCTATACAGCTGTGTACGGCTGTATGTGCACATGGGTGTTACTGGATATTGGGAGACGGCAGGGAGGAAAAGAAGGAAACAGCAACGTCAGTGGTTCGAATCCTCGCCGCCACGGAGGAAGTCAGTGTGCCGTGTCTAGTGAAGCCAGAGGAACAACTAAAATAGTCAGCAGCGTGTGCAGTGGGAGAGGCGCTGGAGCTGGACAGTGTGGGGCACGAATCCCTGTTTGACTTTTATGAAATTTTTATTGTGGTCAAGTACACAGAGTGGAAAGTTTGCCGTAACTGACGTTTGGTACATTCACTGTGTTGTGCAACCGTCACCTCTGTCTAGTTCCAAGACTTTTCTGTCACCCCCAGAGCAATTTCCCTGCGGGTTCAGCAGTCACTTCCCAGGCCCCTCCCCCCAGACCATTTATCTGCTTTCTGTCTCTGTGCATTTGTCTATTCTGGACATTTCATGTAAATGGCAGCATGCAATATGTGGCTTTTTTAAAATTTCAAAATTTTTTTAAATCTATTTTTTATTTCAACATATTACGGGGGTACAAATGTTTAGGTTACATATATTGCCCTTGCCCCACCCGAGTCAGAGCTTCAAGCGTGTCCATCCCCCAGACGGTGCACACCGCACCCATTAGGTGTGTGTATACCCATCGCCTCCTCCCCTCTCCCACCTGCCCGAAACCCCATTTTAGTATATGTGCCTTTAAGTGTTGATCAGTTAATACCAATTTGATGGTGAGTACATGTGGTGCTTGTTTTTCCATTCTTGGGATACTTCACTTAGTAGAATGCATTCCAGCTCTATCCAGGAGAACACAAGAGGTGCTG
>RJWJ010003428.1:20092-50517 GCA_004363605.1 Indri indri
TTCTTAAAGCTGAATAGTACTCCATGGTATACATATACCACATTTTATTAATCCACTCATGTATTGATGGACACTTGGGTTGTTTCCACATCTTTGCAATTGTGAATTGTGCTGCTATAAACATTCGGGTGCAGGTGTCTTTCTTATAGAGTATCATTTGTTCTTTTGGGTAGATGCCCAGTAATGGGATTGCTGGATCCAATGGTAATTCTACTTGTATCTCTTTGAGGTATCTCCATATTGCTTTCCACAGAGGTTGCACTAGTTTGCAGTCCCACCAGCAGTGCATGAGTGTTCCTATCTCTCCGCATCCACGCCAACATTTACTGTTTTGGGACTTTTTGATAAAGGCCAGTCTCACTGGAGATAAGTGATATCTCATTGTGGTTTTGATTTGCATTTCCCTAATGATTAGAGATGTTGAGCATCTTTTCATATGTTTTTGGGCCATTATTCTGTCTTGTTTTGAAAAGTTTCTGTTCATGTCCTTTGCCCACTTTTTGACAGGGTTGTTTGATTTTTTTCTTGCTGATTTTCCTGAGTTCTATGTAGATTCTAGTTATCAGCCCTTTATATTAAGGGGGTACAAATGCTTTAGGTTACATGGATCGTTTTTGTAATGCTCGAGTCCGGCCGTAGGTGTGCACCACCCGGTTAGTGTTCGCAGCACCCGTTAGGTTGGTTTCTTCCCCCCAACCCCTCGCTTGATTTCCACTGAGTTTTGCTTCCGTCTGTGCATGTGTGTGCTCATCCGTTAGTCCCAATTTAATGGTGAGTCCATGTGGCTTTTTGTGACTGGCCTCTTTTAGTTAAATTACGTGCACATGTGTGTCTTTGGAAAAAATAAAACAATAACAGAATAAAGCGAACACATGCCAACGTCCCACCCTTGCGTGCCCAGCAGGCAGGCAGTGTCCACTAAGGCGGATTCCTGGCATCTGGTCCTTTTCTTCCTTCCTCAGGGTTGTGTCTGGGGCAGGTGCGAGCGCAGAGCGGTGAGTCCTTTGGGGTCCCTGGGGTGGGAGGTGGGCAGGGTCGGCCTGGGCGGGGGTCTGTCTGGACGCTGGCCCCACCGGTCCCCTTCTCCCCCAGGAGCACTCCCCAAGCCCACCCTGCAGGCCATGCCCAGCTCCCTGGTGCCCCTGGAGAAGTCGGTGACCATCCGGTGCCACGGGCCTCCGGGCGTGGATTTGTACCGCCTGGAGAAGCTGAGGTCCGGCAAGTACCAGGATCAGGCCTTCCTCTCCATCCCGGCCATGAGGAGAGAGCACGCCGGCCTCTACCGCTGCTCCTACCAGAACGGCAGCCGCTGGTCCCCGCCCAGCGACCAGCTGGAGCTGGTGGCTACTGGTACTGGAGGGGAGGGGCTGGGGCGTGGCTGGATTCGGGGCCCCAGGCTGTGTGGTCCCCAGGGTTGGATGCAGGGGATGTCAAGGGCAGTGAATGCCACAGGGCCGGGATTAGGGTGACGCCACTGAGGTGTCACTAGGCCACGGGGGTGGCGGTGCCACAAAACTCATGAGTCAACGTGAATAACATTTTAATGCCATTTTTTTTTAAAAGTCAATTCCAAAAGCATCCATGATGAACAACATGTCACATTTTTAAATAGACAGCATCTGGCAGTGTTGGTGCCAAGCCACACGGAAGCCTGAGGCAGAGGGAAAAACGGGCACTGCCCTCTCTGTGTGGTCACGCACTTGACCGTTTACAAAGTTAGACAAGGTGGCGCCGTGTGGCCAGGCTGGCGCGCAGTGGCTATTCACAGCCACCATCACGGCTCACTCACGCCATCCTCCTGCCCTGGCCTCAGCAGCAGCTGGGACTACAGGCTCGGGCCACCACGCCCGGCTTAATGCACTTTTAAATGGTCCATTATTTTCCAGAAGTAGGTTTCGGAAATATCGTTGATGATTTTGCTTTCGTGAAAGCTTGGAATGTAAAATTACAATAAAATTTTTTGAGGGGATCTACATTAAATATTCAAACTTAGAATAATGTGGGTTTTAATGATCTACCCTTCAATTTTTCAATACTTCTTTCAACTATGTTAATTGTTTGGAAAAAATTAAATTTTGCATCGGGAGAACGGCTCACTCCCCTCACCCCAATTCCTGAGGGCTGCACAGCGCTGGGCCGCCCCTCTTCCCGGTTCCCTCCCTGGCTTGCCCTCTGCTCCTGGAATATGCCAGTCCGGCTTCCTCATTCCTTCTTTTGGGGTCGGACTCAAATGCTGCCTCTCATTAAGTATTTCCCTCACCACCTTAGTTAAAAGGGCCCTCTTCACTTTCCGGCTGTTGCTGTCTCTTTTCTTCCTCATGGGGTTTTTATTTGGTAGAATAGAGACAAACACATAATAGTTGCTTAAGAAAAAAATTTGTTGAGCAAATGAATCAGGCAGCTTTTGCTTTGATGACTCCTGGGTGCCAGGCATGCGTCACCGCGCATACCTCAAATTAGAGTGGTGTGGGTTTGCGTAGCAGTGGAGACCCTGCAGTCAAACTCTCTGATGGCAAATTTCAGCTCTGCCACTTGTTGTATGACCTTGGACAAGTTATTGATTTATTGATTTTCACATTTTTAAAAACTTTTTGGCCTGGCGAAGTGATTCACACCTGTAATCCTCGCACTCTGGGAGGCCGAGGCGGGAGGATCACTCAAGGTCAGGAGTTCGAGACCAGCCTGAGCAAGAGCGAGACCCCGTCTCTACTAAAAATAGAAAGAAATTAGCTGGACAACTAAAAATATATAGGAAAAATTAGCCAGGCATGGTGGCGCATGCCTGTAGTCCCAGCTACTTGGGAGGCTGAGGCAGGAGGATCGCTTGAGCTCAGGAGTTTGAGGTTGCTGTGAGCTAGGCTGACGCCATGGCACTCTAGCCCGGGAAACACAGTGAGACTCTGTCTCAAAAAAAAAAAAAAAAAAAAAAAAACCCAACTTTTTCAGCTTTATTGAGGTGTAATTGACAAACATTGTGTATATTTAAGGCGCACAACTTGGTGTTTTCAAATACTTCTACACTGTGAAACAGTCACTGCCATCAAGCTAATTAACATATCTGTCACCTCACACAGTTACCTTTGTTTGTTTCAAGTATGCAATACAGTATTGCTACCTGGTGTTGAACAAATTATTTAGCACCGTGTGCCTCAGTTTCATATATAAAATAGGAATATTAATAGCGATGAGTGTGAAGGTCTTTGTGAGGATCCATGAACTGAGATATGTCACGAATTCAGGATGGCACCTGGAGCTGGCAGTTTAATACAAGTTTACAACATAATGTCTGTGTCCTGTAACACAAGCTTACAATACAGTATAAACTGGCACAGTTTTGTGGCTTCTGTCCTGTTTTGAGTGCTTGGTCTGCTTTCCGTGCTCTGTTAAATGCTTTATGTGTATTGCCTCGTTCAATCATCCCCATTTTACAGTAGGGGACACTGAGGCACAGATACAGAGGGAGATTTACCTCCAGGGCCACACAGCCCCTAAATGGCAGAGCCCAGCCACTAGGATGTGACACAGCCACACTCCCTTAACCTCTTGGTGACCTGACCCCACCTGTCTGTGAGCTTGGGCAGGGGGACTGAGCGCTCCGGGAGGGATATAGCTGGAAAGGGGAGACACTGGCCACCACCGTCTTTAACATCAGAGTTTCCTTCTCTCGCAGGAGTTTACAACAAGCCTTCGCTCTTAGCCCAGCCCAGCCCGGCAGTGTCCCCAGGAGGGGATGTGACCCTACAGTGTCAGACTCCATATAGCTTTGACCAGTTTGCTCTGTACAAGGAGGGGGACCCTGAGCCCTACAAGAATCCCGAGATATGGTACCGGGCCAGTTTCCCCATTGTCACCGTGACTGCTGCCCACAGTGGGACCTACCGATGCTACAGCTTTTCCAGCTCGAACCCGTACGAGTGGTCAGCCCCCAGCGACCCCCTGGAGCTCGTGGTCACAGGTAAGGGGTGTGCAGACCAAACCTTTCCTCCTCAGCCTCTGTAGGTTTGAAGGCAGTTCCGCGGGTAGGGACCGTCGCTGCACGGGAAGTGGGAGGCAGGGAAGCCCCCGGCTCCAGTCGGCTTTGGAGGGTGCATTAGTTTCTTGTCGCTGTGGTAACAAATTACCACGGACTCACCGGCTTACAACAACACAGGTTTATTACCAATTTATTACCCCACTATTCTGGAGGTCAGAGGTCCGACCAAAGTGGGTCTCACCGGGATACGATAAAGGTATCGGCAGGGCTGGTTCCTTCTGGAGGCGCTAGGGGAGAATCTGTCCCCATGTCCTCTCCAGCTCCTGGAGTCCCCTGCATTTCTTGGCTTTTAGCGATTTCTTCCCTTCTTCCATCTTTGAAGTCAGCAGGGCGGTGTCTTTAAACCTCTCTCTGACCATTCTGCATCTCTCCGCCAGGTGTAAGGACCCTGTGATGATCCCACTGGGCCCGCTGATGTAATCCAGGGTGATCTCTGCATCTCAAGGGTCTCAATTTAGTCACAACTGCAAAGTCCCTTTTGCCACGTAAGGCAACATATTCCGAGGTCTGGGTGATTAATACTCAGACATGTCTTCTGCAGAGTATATATGCTAAGAAAATATAATTCTTACTACCGCGAATAATGCCTCGTGTCTGGTCTGGGGTTTCAAAAATAAACAAACAAGCAAACAAGAAGAACCTCTAGAAGTTACTAAAAAACGATGCTATTGCAGGAAGAATCCAGTGAAATGACTGTCCTTACAGTACGATCACACGTTCAGACTTTCTTATTTTTAATAACATAAGGACAAGGTATCTTTGGGGAAAAGCTCGCTGCCAACTCCTTCACATCAACTGATGCAACTGGAGAACAAGTGTCGATGTTTCATGCTCACCATTGTTTCAGGATTATGTCTTTCCACAAGTATTTGAAGCCAATCAACTTGTTTAAAATATCTCCGTATACAGAAGATTAGTGATTCTGTTAGCAGTGGGAGAATTCTCCTAGTTGTCAGCAAATTAAAAAAGTTAGTGCAGGGTACAATGAAAATGTGCTTGTATTCAGACTCATTTTCATTCCAATCGGGTTAGTGAGGTCATTACTGACTAAAAGTTGCTGTTTATCTTTTTTTTTAAAAAACCAGCTTTATCGCAGTATAATTGATATACCTTAAAGTTCACCCATTTTTGAGCGTCCAATTCATAAAGTTTAGTAAGTTTTTTGGGGGTTGTGCAATCTTCAGAATCCAATTTTAGCACATTTCCGTCGCTGTAAGATCTTGTACCCATGTGCAGTCACTTCCTGTTCCCACCCCCCCAGCTCCAGGTGACCACAAATCTACTTCCTCTTTGTATAAATTTGCCTTTTCTGGGAACTTGGTACCCATGGCACTGTGTGGTCCTTCGCAACTGGTTGCTTTCGGCATAATGTTTTTGAGGTTCATTTATATTGTAGCCTGTATCAATCTTTTATTCTTGTTTCTTTTTTACTTTTAATCGACAAATGATAATTGTATATATTTATGGGGTACGATGTGATGTTTTGATATATGTATGCATTGTGGAATAATTATATCAAGGTCATTAACACACCCATCACCTCATCTACTTATCATTTCTTTATAGTGAGAACATTTAAAATCTACTCTTTTAGCGATTTTGAAATATACAGTACATTATTGTTAATTATGGTTACTATTCTTTTTTTTTTTTTTTTTTTGAGACAGAGTCTCACTGTGTTGCCTGAGCTAGAGTGCCGTGGTGTCAGCCTAGCTCACAGCAACCTCAAACTCCTGGGCTCAAGCGATCCTCTGCCTCAGCCTCCCAAGTAACTAGGACTACAGGTGTGCACCACCATGCCCGGCGAATTTCTTTTCTATGTACTTTTAGTTGTCCGATTAATTTATTTCTATTTTTAGTAGAGACGGGGGTCTCGCTCTTGCTCAGGCTGGTTTTGAACTCCTGACCTCAAGTGATCCTCCAGCCTCAGCCTCCCAGAGTGCTAGGATTACAGGCGTGAGCCACCGCGCCCGGCCCTGGTTACTATTCTTAAAGGGGGATTCTTTCAAAAGAGGACAGTATATCTCGTGAAGAGAATGTATACACACACACACACACACACACACGCACACTGGAATATTACGCGGCCTTTAAAAGGAAGGACATTTTGATAACCTTGAGGACATTATGCTGAATGAAATAAACCAGTCACAGAAGAACACAAACCGCATGATTCCACTTATCTGGGGTACATAATGTATCTAATGTAATCAAAATTGTAGAACATAAAGTAGAAGGGTGATTGCCAAGGGCTGGGGGGAGGGAAGAGAAGAGAAGAAATTAGTGTTTAGCTGAGCATCGAGTTTCAGTTTTTCAAGATGAATAAGTTCTAGAGATCTATTGTACAACAATATGAATATACATAACACCACTGAACAGTATACTTAGAAATGTCATATTAAATCAAACAAAATACATTGTAGAGTTTTGGGTAAAAAAATCTGTTTTGTTCCCAATTTTTTTTCCTCATAGAAGTAATGCCTTCTGTAAAAATTCTAATAATATTGAAGCATAGAAAGTAAAATCTGAAAATCTCCATTCTTCAATCTTACGACCCATGGTTAACAATTGGATTCTGTATCCTTTAGCTTTTATTTTCCTATGTAACTCTAGGAAAGTAACACCATCTGATCAGAAATGATTATCTAGGCTGTTAAAAAAAGAAACAGGCCGGGCGCGGTGGCTCACGCCTGTAATCCTAGCACTCTGGGAAGCCAAGGTGGGCGATTGTTTGAGGTCACGAGTTTGAGACCAGCCTGAGCAAGAGCAAGACCCCGTCTCCACTAAAAAACGGAAAGAAATTAGCCGAACAACTAAAAATATATAGAAAAACTAGCTGAACATGGTGGCACATGCATGTAGTCCCAGCTACTCGGGAGGCTGAGGCAGGAGGATTGCTTGAGCCCAGGAGTTTGAGGTTGCTGTGAGTGAGGCTGATGCCACGGCACTCTAGCCCAGGCAACAGAGTGAGACTGTGTCTGGAAAAAAAGAAAAAAGAACCAAATACGTCAAATGGTAACAACTGTTTTGGGTTCATAGATTGAATGGGTTATTGCTTTTGCTTCCATTTTCTGGTGCTTTCAGACTTTTCAACTTTAATCGTTGATATAATAGGAACAAATAAAATAAAGATTATTAAAGAAGTTAAAAAAATGCTTAAGGTGTTCAGCCGGGTGTGGTGGTTCCAGCTACTTGGGAGGCTGAGGTGTGAGGCTTTCTTGAGCCCAGGAGTTGGAGGCCAGCCTGGGCAACATAGCAAGACCCTGACTCTAAAGAAACAAATTAAAAAAAATCAAGACAAAAGAGGACAACATATGCTTTTCTACTATAATACTCAGGGAGTTTTTTTTTTTTTTTTTTTTTTTTTAAATTTCGGTCTCCTTTCTCATCCCGTGGCAGCTTCGAAAGCTCCCCATGATCTGGTAGCTTCTCCGTGTTGCCTGTGCCCCACCATCCATTCCATCTTCCGTAGCTGGGTCACTCTAGCAGCTTCCACGTTAGTCTTCTTGCTCCCACGTTTACGCCCTTTCCACTGTTCTCAAAACCACAGCAAGAGGAATCCTTTTAAAACAGATAATGAACGTCAGGTGACTTTGAACTTTGCTTAAAGGTGGCCAGCAGCCCCGGACCTAGCCCTCTCCCATGCCTCCGAGTTTCTGATCGCCTCTCCTCCCCTTCCCGTCACTCACTCAGCCTCAGACACACCGGGCTTCTCGCTTTTCCAGAATATGCAGGCTCACTGCTTCCTCGGGGACTTGGCACCTGCTGGGGTCATCCCCCCAGACGGTCTCACGGTTCTTCACGTTGCTTCCCTCGGACCTTCCACCGAAGCCACCTTCTAGCTTCTCCGATGCACGTCAGCCGCCTTCTTGGCTTAGCTTTCTCCACGGCCCCTGCACCGTGGAACATGCACACGTCGTACGATTTTTGGTGTTTATCACCTGCCTCCCCTCCACCCTCTAGAATGTAAGCACCAGAAAGACAGATTTGTCTGATTTCTTTCTGCTGTAACTCCCAGCACCAGTAACAGTTTCCGGCACAGAGGAGATGCTTAACCAACGTTTGATAAACGTATGAAATCTTCCACTCAGGTACCCTTAATTTGTAACAGCTTTGAGGAGGCGTAATGTACACACCATCAAATTCACCTGTGCGAATAGCATGGGTCAATGATCTTGGTCAATGTACGGAGTGGTGCAGTGATCACCATGGTGTGGTTTTAGAACATTCCTGGCCCTTTTCATCCCTCACTCCCATCGGCGGTGGCTCCTTGCTTACCCCTCTGATCCCAGGCAACCACTGATCTTTCTGTGGCTACAGATTTGCCTTTTTTTGGGTTCCAATGTTTCCTTCACGGCACATATTTAAGGAGTGCTGATGCTGTGGCTGGTGCTCTGTTGGGGGCCGACTGACTCTCCCTCTCAGGGCACTGTCTCTTCTCCTGTACACACGCGCATGCCTGCACACATAGTTATCAGTAGAGTGATCAGCCTCTAATCAAAGATGCATCCAACGTGTGTGTAATCGTGACTATGATAAGCACTCTGAATTGGAAGTACACAGTGTGTTAGAAGCCAGAAGGGGAGGTGGTCTGGGAAGGCTTCCTGGAGGAAGCAACATTTGCTCTGGATCTCAGAGCAGAGTAAGAGACAACTAGATTGGTGGAGTAGGTGGGGCGGGTGCAGGTGAATGGAACTGTAGGAATGAATGCCCTGTGATGGGATGGACGTTGGCCGATTAGTGTAGCTGCAGGGCTGGAGAGGCCACGGGTATGGGGAGGCGGAGAGGGACTGTGTTTTGCTTCTTAGATATTCCCCTTCCCCCCACACTGCGATGCCCGCCCCTGACCCCAAACTGATGCCACGGTTCCTGTCTCTACGTTCCAGGAGCCAGTTTTGCCCCCAGGGACAAGGTGAGGGTATAAGTCACAGGGACCTAGAAGAAGGGACAGAACTGAGGTTCAGAAAGGAGGGGTGGAGCTACAGGGCGCGTCATGATTACTCAGCCCCAGAACGCGCCAGGAGCGCTGTTCAAATGCTATGTAACACCCACAACCATCTTCTCACTCATTTTCCAGGTGAGGAAACTGGGTCCCAGAAACAGTTCTTTATTTGTTCAGGACCCACAGCGAGTAGAGCACAGACTTCTCTCATTTTCTGATTTCTCAGGAACCTCCGTGACCCCTAGCCAGTTACCAAGAGGACCACCTTCCTCTGTAACAGGTAAGCTGCAGGGTTCTCTCCAGTGCCCAGGGTGTGAGCACATGGACCCCCCTTCTCTTCCCCTCTCTGCCTAGATTTCTTGATTTGTCTCTTTCATAAATTTGCTTTGTTTGAAAAATCCTTTATTTCTGGCTGTAAGGAGGGTGGGTATCCTACGTAGGTAGACATTAATATGCTACCCCCACCCCCATCCTGCCTAGGACGATGGTTTGCAATGCCTGACACACACAAGAATGATCTGAGTGGCTTGCCGAATTGTGGGGTCCCGAACTCTGCTTCTGAGCCTCTGATTCCATCAGTCAGTGGTTCTCAGACTTCCTTGGGCAATAGAATCACCTGGAGAGCTTCTTAAAGAACAGATTTCTGAACCCCCGAAGTTTCTGATTCAGTAGGTCTGGGTCGAGTCCTGTAATTTTCATTTCTAACAAGTTCCCAAACCAGGCTGATGCTGCTGGCCCGGGTGCCACTTTGAGAACCACGGCACTAAGTTTTGCGTGGGGCACGGTGTTCCCTCACGTTCACAAGCATCTCAGCTGAACATGGGGTGCTGGAGTCAGCCTGCGCTTTAGGAAATGATGCGCTGGGCTGGCCATCGCTGACATCTCCCGTGTCCTGGGGTAGACTGAGGGACAAGCAAGAGCCAAGGCTGACAAGAATGGACTTGTGGGGTTGAGGGCAGAGTCGGGGCTCTTATGCCAAGGAAGGCAGGGACACATACAGCGGTGGCACACTGCGTGTGTGTGTGTGTTTCTGATTAGATTTTTTAAGATTTTATTTTGAGACAGAGTCACAGGAGGTTTGCAATGATAGTATGGAATGATCCCATGTCCCCTTTACCTGGTCCCCCTCAATGGTTACACCCTGTGTAACATAATTAGACTACAACATAAAACCCAGGAATTTGACATGGCATAAAGTAGGTGTGTAGTCTATGTCAGTTTTCACATGTGTAGATCTGTGTAACCACGAAGACATTCACACCACAGAACTCTTCCGCCCTCACAGAGACTTCCCCGGGCTGCCCCTCTGTGTCCACATCCCCCACCCCTTGCCATCCCTAACTCCTGAAACCCACTGGTTTGTTCTCCGTCTCTGCGGTTTTGCTGTATACAAATGAAACAGCCAGTATATAAGCTTCTGAGATTGCCTTTCCTCCACTCAGCACCATGCCCTGGAGATCCATCCACGGTGTGTATCAACGGCATGTTCCTTTTGACTGTCGAGTAGAAGCCCACGGCATGCATGTACCACACTGTGTTTATTAAAAAATTGAAGTGAAAACAAGGTTTATTAACAAGGTTTATTCACAGGAAGAGAAGGAACAAATACCAAATAATACCCACGCTCTCATTATGCCCAGGTAGTTGAGCATAAGCTGGGTTTCGCTCACCACAAATGGCTCCTGGACATGGTCCCCACCCTGAACAAGAGCTATATAGGCTGAGGGGGTTCAGGGAGTGTTTTGGTGGCCACGGGAAGTGGCTGGTTAAGAAAATGGCCTTAGTAGGGAGGGGCGTCCTGTGCTCAGAAGCTGGTATCAGTGTGTTCTTCCTTCGGGGTCACAGAGACCTGCTGATTCACTTCTTATTTTTGAATTGAGATACAACTCGCATACCGTGAAATTCACCATGCCCACTAGAATGGCTCTGATTATTAAAAGTGAAACAAACACACATATGGACAAAAACAAGTGTTGGTGAGGATTCGGAGGAGCTGGAACCCTCCTACACGACCGTGGGGATGTGAGACGGTGCGGGTGCTTTGACGACAGGGGGCAGTTCCTGGAGAAGGCAAACAGGGCGACCGCACGGCCCAGGATTCCACTCCTGGGCGCCTACCCACGAACGCCGGAAACTTACATTCACACAAAAACTTGCACGTGAATGTTCACAACAGCACTGTTCGTAATAGCCCCAAAGCGGAAACCACCCAGATGTCCACCATCGGGTGGATGGTCGCTACTTAGCAAGCCACTGAGGGACGGAAATAAGTCTCAGGGCCTGAGAAGTGGCTTCCTCGGTGTCTGCGCCGTGTGCGACAGGCAAGGGGGCCCCAGGGAGCCTGGACAGCTCACAAGGGCCGTGGGGAGCGGGGACCCGCTGGGAAGGCCTGACGTTATTTCTCTTCCTTATAACCCTCCTGCCGGCGTTCCCAGAAGCCTCCAGGAAACAGAACGTGTCACCCTCGAGCAAAGTCTCTACAACCGGTGAGTAGCCAGGCACTTAAAGCTCGGCAGAGTGCAGCTTGGGGAGCGGGGGGGGGGGGGGGCTCTCTCTGCCATTATCTGAGCCGTGGGCTCTTAACCTGCTCCGCTAAAGCGCCTGGCTCTTCCCAAGCGAGTCCTCGATTGGAGGACCGAGGGCGTGGCGCAGGGGGCGCCGTCGCTGGGGCACAGGAGCATTCTGGGTAACGTGGCCATTCTAAAGATGGCGGAGCCGAGGCCGTGGCGGGAAGACCGCCCCGCCCCCGCACGCCGCTCTCAGGGCAAAGCCCCCGTCCTTCCGACTCGGCTCGAAGTGCTCAGTCGTGCTCCCACTGTTTCCGCGTAGAGCCTGCGTGTGCTTCGGCCCCACACGGCCCCGTACGTCTCGCGGCCCCGGGCCTCCGCGCACACGCTTCCTTGCACGGCACTTTCCTTTCCCCTCGCTTTGCCTGGAAAGCCTCCATCTCCTTCCACACTGAACGCCGTGACAGATCCCCGGGGGGTAGGCTAGGTATGTCCACTGGGCCCACCGGGCTCCGGCTTTCTTTAGACTCCTGATCCCAGAGGGTTCTTTCCAACACTGCGGTGGGATCCTTCCCCACCCTCAGCTCAAGACCCTCCACTCCCCCTCAGGGTGCAGCCGGGTTCCTCGGCCTGCTGTTCAATGGGCTTAGATATTCCATCTCTCTTGGCCCCTTTGGTCGTGTCTGCCCACCTTCCCTGCGTTCCTCACGCTGCGCTGGGCCACGTGGTGTCACTTCGGCCTCTTCCCGGTGCTCCACATCCTCCCCGACTCTGCACCCACACCCCTCGCCCTGCCTTTCCTTCCATTCCCCAGGGCTTCAACTCCCAGGGAAGCCTCTTCCGACCACCAGCCTGGATCGGGGGTTTCTTCCAGCCTTGCTGAGTGTCTTGTGGGCTACCTATTACAGCAATTTTCACAGTATATTAAAGTGATCACTCCTTGGTCTCCTCCAGTAATGTGGAAACCCCACAAGGACCATGTCTTATTAATATTTGGGTCCCCATAGCCCAGCACATGGCTGAGTACCTGCCAAGTCTCAGGAAATACTGGCGAAATAGTAAGAGAGCTAGCGTGTGTGGGGTGCTGATTATAAGCCAAGCACTGTGGTTTGTACTATAGTTGTTATTTTAATGTTCACATCGACCTATGATATGTTGATGCCATTAATTTCATTGGACAGATGGGAAAATTGGCTCGGTTGTCACCTGCCAGATGTCCCACATCTAATAAGGGGGGTGGACTTGGGGTTCCAATCTGGGCAGCCCGGTGCTATAGTTCACACTCTTCTTAAATGCCGTGGAATTCTGCCTCCCAAGTGCGTGTGTTCAGGGTAGGGACAGTGACCGGGCTAGGGGAGATGGTTCCATTTATTCACATGTTGCCTTTTGTGGTTCCCAGAGACTTCTAGGAATATCACCTCCAGTCCCGAGGAGTCAGGCTTTCCAGTTGGTGAGTAAGTCGTCCTCCCCAGACCCATGCCCCTCTCGCCCCTGGCTCCTCACCCAAAGCTGCCTCCTTTCCCTATGCAGGGCTACAGCTCTGTGATCTTGGGTTCTGGTGTGTGAAATATTAAGAGGATGGGGGCGGATTATCAGCATATGGAGTTCAGAATTGGGTAATAAGATCAGGTGGGAAGGATGAGATTTTCCACAGGGTCAGAGAAAGAAAGATTCCCTCTCTGCTCCATCCCTGGTAACTGTCTTCTCCTCTGCAAGTGGTCAGATAACCAGGCAGTGTCTGTGTCTGGGGAGGGGTTGTATCGGAGGCCTGCAAGGAGACACAGGGAGAGGTGCTAGAGAATTGGGACCATCCAGCCCTGACCCTTGGTGGGGACGGGAGGGACCCCTAGGGAAGAGATTGGCATCTGCACTAGTAGAGGATAAGGGTGTCAGACTGGGGACATGGTTCTGGAGATGGACTTTTACCACCTGCCCCTTCTCTCATTGCTCCAGCCCCTGCCCAGCTGCACTACACCAAGGGCAACCTGGCGCGGATATGCCTTGGCGCTGTGATCCTCATACTCCTGGCGGGGCTTCTGGCAGAGGATTGGCACAGCCGGAGGAGACCCCTGCTGCACAGGGTCCGAGCTGTGCAGAGGCCACTCCCACCCCTCCCCCAGACCCAGAGATCACATGGCTGTCCGGACAGAGGTCAACCAGATGCTCGTCACCAGGGGTTACGTCCATAACCATCAGTGCTCCAGGCATGGCTGGCCCCAAGAGATGGATACGGATGTGTGCGGAGTGTGTGGAGCGTGAGGGAGGAGGGCAGAGGCCACCGCCATGGAAAGGGGAGCCATGGGCCTCTTCTTGGGGCTCCATCCAGTTGTTGAGTCAGCGTCTATTTGGCCCTCTGTCCAAGGACATCCTCCCACTGGGGCTGGAAGGAATCTGGAGGCCCAGATCTCCACGGTCTTGCACACCGTGGATCTAGGGTCCCCGACTGGGCCACACTGGCCTCTTTCTTCCACCCTCTCTCATGTGGCTTCCACACTGATCACCAACATTCCCATTCCTCGTGGCTGACGCTGTCCCTTCCTCCGTGCAGAACCCTCCAGTGCTTCCCCCTTGGCCCTCTGTGCTCGCCTACGTTATCCCCAAGCCTACTCCGCACCCTCACCCGCCTTAGGCTGCAGTCGGGCAAATCTTTCGGTTTTCGGAACAGGCCTGGTCCCTTCTGGCAGCTGGTCATGCTATTCCCTTTTGTGAATGTAAAATGACAACTGTACCAACATGGCGATGGCTTCCCTTCACCTTGGGAAAAGAGCCCAAAGTCCCAACCTTGTCCTAAAGGCCAGAGCAGGTGAATCCCTAGAGAGGGGAAGCAGACGGCGGCTGCCAGGCCCAGGGAGGCAGAGGGGTGAAGAATAACTGCTTAATCAGCATGGGGTTTATTTCAGGCTGATGAAAATGTTCTGGAGCTAGACAGAGGTGACGGTTGTGTGACACCGGGAGTGTATTGTGCTGAATGTCAACAAAGCGTTCCCTTTAAAATGGTTAATTTTATGTTATGTGAATTTCACCTTAATAAAAATTAAAAGAAAATGAAGCCCTGCTCCCTGATACCCTCGTGTCTCTGTGTGGGGTCGTTTGTCCTAGGGAGTACGTGGGATCACACCAGAAATGCTTCCCCGTCACAGTCCCCAGTCCCGGTATTTTGTGGGGCCGTCCCCTGCTGCAGGCTGGAGCCTCTGTTGTTGACATGGCTGTCAGGCGGAGGGCAGCCCTGGTCCTCCGTGCATCTGACTCATAAGCACAGGGGGTTCCAGCTCATGTCAGAATGAACCTCAAACCCTGAGATGACCCCTGACCTTGGAAAGTGGCTTCCTCCCAGGGGTCACCATGAAGATGAGCTAAGACGACATCTGGGTGTGGCTGTAGTCACCCAGCATGGTGACTTTAAGGAATGCATGTCATTTTATAGCAGAACTGTAGACCCCCACATTCAATGTGAGGCTTCTGACAACTTAGACAAAAGGGAAGTCCTAGAAATTTCTAAGGATTAAAACAAACAAACACAAATAAAGAATCAGGAACAAGATAACCGTCAGTATATACTGAAGAAAAAGTATTTTCATCCTGGCATTGTAAACCTAGGTAGAGAAGGCTGTCTTCCCCCAGACAATGGCTTCTCTCTAGGCACAGTTCCATGAGCTAGCATCTCGGACACAGAGAAGCAAAGGGATTTCCGAGTTGGAGGTTAATGAATTCCAGGAGAATGACTTTGCATGAAGCAACACCACCCTAAGCACTTTGTGGGTGGGAACATAAAATGGTGCAGCTACTATGGAAAACCATATGGTCGTTCTTCAAAAAGTTAAAAATAGAATTACCATATGATCCAGAAATTCCACTTCTGGGCATATACCCAAAAGAATTGAGAGCAAGGATTTGAATGGATATTTGTATATCCATGTTCATAGCAGTATTATTTACAATAGCAAAATGGTGGGAGCAACTCAAATGCCCGTTGATGAATGAGTGAATGAATAAACAATGTGGTGTGTGTGTGTGTGTGTGTGTGTTTATACACAATATTATTCAGGGCCGGGCCCGGTGGCTCATGCCTGTAATCCTAGCACTCTGTGAGGCAGAGGCAGGAGGCTTGAGGTCAGGAGTTCGAGACTCGAGACAGTATTATTCAGTCTTATAATTCTGAAACATGCTACAACATGGATGAACCTTGAAGATGTGCAAGTTGATCATATGAACTGGGTCGTTTGTGTCATACCCAACTAAAACAGAGTCAAGAAGCCAGGGGAAAAAAGCACTCAGTGTACATAGCATTGATCCAAGAATATAACTCTCTGCAAGCCTGGCTGCTGGCTCTGCCTGCTGTAACCTGAGATGAGTTTTATCTAATAGCTACCGAAAACTGCTGTGACTCTAAGAATAGTTTTACCCACTATCATCACTTACCAGTCAGAACTTGCCAACCACCCCCCAACACTTGAGTAGTACCAGTGAAATTTCTCAAAGAGCAACATGTACCATTTCTCTTTTTCAAAGATAAAACCTCTAACCTTCTCTTTGCTCTTTGGACATATTGAAGACCTCCTGGTCTGTGTGTATTCCCTGAATCACAATTTTGCTTCCCAAATAAAATGTTTTAGAGATTTGTCTCTATGTTTTATTTGACTTTGACAAAGACATCATGCTAAGTGAAATAAGTCAGTCACAAAAAGAACAAATATTGTATGATTCCACTCATGTAAGGTACCTAGAATAGTCAAACTCACAGAGACAGAAAGCTGGGGTGTGCGGAGAGTTAGTGTTTAACGGGTATAGGGTTGCGGTTTGGGAAGATGAAAAAGTTCTGGCGATGGACGGTGGTGATGGTTGCATAACAAAGTACTTACTGCCACTGAACTACACACTTAAAAATGGTTGAAACAGTAGAGTTTATGTTACATATATTTTACCACAAAAAAGAAGACACAACCTACTCAGGCGAGAGCCTTGCCGTTCAGTAAACAGGCACCTTGAGAGCTCTCATGACCCTGGCCTCTGGTGCTCTGTCACCTTTGAATGCGGTGAACTCCCTGGAGGACAGGTTCCACAGAACAACTGACTGAGAACAGAGTGAGAAAAACCTGACATCGAGGAAGCAGCGTTTACGACCCGAGGGAAAGGCAGAGGATGGCAGAAAGAAGTTCCGGGGTGACAGCTGTGAGTCCAGGCTGGTGAGCACACAGCTTCTGTAGAAGGGGAAGGAAGGATTGTTTAGAGAAGCCTCCCAAAATGTAGGAAGGGGCCAAGTGCTTTTCTAAACACAGTGGGAAATCATACTGAGAATCTCTCAGGAGACAGAGGAAAAATAATTATAGAGATCAAGTAAACGAAGTAGATGAAAAAAAGGGAATGTGAACCTGAGGGGAAGAAAAAAGTCATAAGGGAAGCAAGTTGTATGACCTGAAAATGCTCAGCTGTGCCCAGGTGTAAGACTGTGATATCGACAAGTAGATGTAGTTAGAAACACGGGGAGAGAAAAAGCAGTAGGAACAATACTGTAAGGCAATTAAATCCTCACCTATTATGATAGGAATCCAGTAGGTAATGTCTAAGTTCATTATTCACACGGTTACACATTTTTTAGAAACCTAATATTGAAAGGTCCTAAGAAAAACAGCTAAAAGTGGGTGTCTCGTGGGCAGAGACAATGGAAGGGTGATTAGCAGTTGCATTCCGTATACATCCTTTTAGTGGTACTGGAATTTTTAAAGAAGGTGCATGTACATTTTTGCAACAAAATAAATAACAGCACACTTCTTTTTTTGAGATTTTCTGTTAAACAGAGTTAAAGACAGGAAGTCTCAAAATTATTTCCTCAGGGTAACAATTGATGGGGGAGAGCTCTGAAATACACACTTGCTTCACATAAAGGGCTCCTCTGTAGTTAAAATTTACATTTTAACTACAAAGCATCCAAATAATAACACAGTGTTATAATAATATTAGAGATACTACAAAATCGTTAAAAATGTAAGTAATCTAGAACGGAAGCACAAATTTATGTGTGCTAGAAGGCTAACATTCAATGAGTCATGATGGAAACAACAGAATTAAAGAACAAGGCAGTTATGACTGACTTTGGTCAATTACTTTCCACAGTAATTCAGCCCTTCAGTCCGGGACCCTTCAAAAATGAAGGAAAAGAACGAAAGGAGAGAGATGGAGGGGAGTGGTCTCTGAGGTTCAAAGAATGGGGCTGGAGGAAGATGTGGGAGTCTGAGCCGTGCCCAGTTACTCCAAAGTCACATCTGATGCCACATGCTCAGATGGGGCTGAGGAAGAGGGAGGACCGTGTTTGTGCTGCCACTTCCTGTTTTTTGACTTCACTTCCTGTCTCCACTTGCACGGTGGTGCCATGGCATTCCCGTTGTCTGCACTGCGCTGCGCTGTCTGGGTGAGCAGGGCGAGCCCTGGGGAAGCCTGGGTCAGGGCTCAGGGAATAGGCAAGAGTGGAAGGGACGTGGTCTCCATGGAAGTTGTTTTGGGGCACGATGTGGTCTGGGATTGGGGTTTGTGAAAATGAACGCCCCTCACTGAGGTCTTTCTTCCAGAGCTGTGGCTGAACCAGAGCAGGGAGTTCTTCCCAAAACTCTTACTGGCGCTTACCCGAATAGCCTGTGCTTCTGGGAGAGCTGGGGATTGAGAAAAGCGTGGCTTAGCGAACGGGAGTGACCTTAGCCCAGAGAAGCCTGCAAGTGAGGTTTGGAGGCACAGAAGGTGGTGTAGGGGTCAGATTCCCTCCACTCCTGGCTCTTATTTCCATCCAGGAACACTTCCCAAGCCCACCGTCTGGGCTAACTGGTCCCCGTGGGTCCACGGGGTGCACATGGCCCTCTATTGCAGCGTCAGCAAATGGATGCAGTTGTGGAATTGTGGAAGGAAGGTTTTCCATACACCTTAGCAAAGAACCCACAGGGAATACTTTGTTCCTGATCATCAGCAAGACCAGATCCGGAGCAGGTGTGTGCTGATGTTGCTATGGGACTCAGGCCACATTTTCAGAATTCAGTTGACAGCTGAGGCCAGTGGTCATGGGTAAGGAGGTACCAAGAAAAGAGGGACAGCTGTACCTGTTCACCTCCTGACACATACAAATCCATGTAGACACACATGGACCCTCATGCCAATGTCTCAGCTTTGGAGGACTACGTGTAGGTCATGACGGTGTGGCTGGAACTCAGGATAAAATACATGCATTGGAGAAAGGCAGTGAATTTAGCTGTGAGCACAAGTTTACATTTCATGGGCTACTGGAATGTCAATACAGAGCCCCTAAATTGATGTACACGGGTTACTCAATTTCTTCTCTCAGAGAGGGATTGCGTTAGATTACAGTGTTTCTCAACCTAGGGGCATTTTGTACCCCAGGAGATATCCTCAAAAGCCCAGAGACATTTTTGGTTGTAGTAACTTTGACGGGGGTGCTAGAATCTAGCAGGCAGAGGCTAGGGATACTACTAAACACCCTATGAATGTACGGGACAGTCTCCTTCCCAACAAGGAATTATCTGCCCCAAATGGCAGTAGTGCAGAGGAGGAGAAACCCTTAGCTAGAAGACATGTAAATTCCAGTCTAGTTTTAACTTAGTGCCTTTCTTCTTTTACCGACCGCCCCGCCCACCCCAGAACCTGAGAAGGAGGACGCTCTAGGAATGACCTATGCCTGGTTGAACAAGGAGACCTTGAACTGGAAACAGAGGGACAGGCACAGCAAACCCCAGACGCCCACACTCCATGCAGCGACATTGCTGAAATGATGGGGGCGTGTGGAAGGGGGTTTAAAGGCAACATCTGGAACTCAGTCTGATTGGTAAGAGTGTTAAACTGATGGCCTCTGATGGAGAAAGTAGGAAGATTACAAGAATTGTTAAATTTTAATAGTTAAGTTGAAAACAGTAATTGCTTTTTATTAATGCTTATGTAAGCATTGCTTAAATTACACATTTCGTTAGCTTTACAAAAATGCTTAAGCATTAATAAAATGCATTTTTTTCTGTTATTTTTCTCCCCACCCTCTGTTTATTTGCTCATCCCCGTATATACAGATAGCAGCATTGGAATTGTTACCCTGAACCTCAGTTTACAAACAGCCCCTTGTTTAGCCTTCTCACAGTGTACGGCCAGCACTGCTGCCTTAGTGCATTTGGGGACTCTGCACGTCACAAGAAACCACTGGACTCTATGGGGAAGGGCTGTACATGCCATGAAGTTATGTTTTCTGTAAGTTGGATCTGAAGCTAATCAGAGCAACAACAGGGTCATGTATGAGCTACCCGGAAGCACCTAAGAGTCCAAAATATCGTACGGTTAGTAAGAAGTACTCTGGCAAGGAACGCTCAGCACACGGCTAACCATGCAGGCTGAGAAACGCAGCACCGAGCACAGACTGGAAGGGCATTGGAAATCAGTGCAAAACACTTGTCGCTTTTTTCCCTGGGATCAGTTCTCCCAATAAGGTACCTGTTCTCTAATTTATTGTCAGAACCCATTAATACATCCGGCTTCCTTCATGAATGCTTTCACCTTTATTTCCCTCAATAGACCTGTGGCATAGACATTTCTCTAACATCTATAGGGTGAAGGGACTTGTGCATACTTTTATAGAAACCAGAGGCAGAACCTCAAGGGTAAGTGACATCTAGCCCAGCAACCGGCTTATCCCTGAGGTGGCTCCACAGGAAAACCTTGAAGATCCATTTTTGTCAATACCTCGAGGACCCGACTTCACTGGCGAGGGAGCGACCGCAGGGGATTCAGAGAGTGAAGTAGCGAGCAGAAGGTCTTTTCTTCCTGGGATCGTACTTGTCGTCTTCAACGGTCAGCTGTGGGTTGCTTTCTTTCATTTCCTCCAGCAGCTTCTGCATTGGAGCATCATATCGATCTATTTTCAACCTGGGGGACAAGGGGGGAAGAAAGGTTGCTTGTTGCTTTGAGGAGATTCATTTCAAATTCCCCCAGTGCCTGAAAGGCTCACGTGCTAAAGATGCACAGAGCATGGGCCACCTTTCTTATTTTATGCTGCAAAGTAGAGTTCCATATTGATTTGATAGGGAAAAAAAAGATACCAGGTTTACGCTGACATGGTACAAAGCCGCTGTGTAGCTTGGGATGCCTGGATGATCTTCACGTTGTATGAGGAGTGAGAGATGGAAGTGATGGATCCATTTGTGACATCGCTCTAATACCGACCTACCTGCTCCGCAGCCCACGTGAACAACTTCTGCTTGGTGCACACAGGAACACCAGTTACACAGATGAGATTTACATCTTGAACCAAGCCAGCCAGGCCAGCCTTTGTCCCCACCACCTCCTTGGCCACAAGATATAGCTAACAACCACCATCTGTTATTTGGCCTGTGATGATGGTGGCCTCATTTTTAGGGTTTTGTGGTAATTATATTTAGCCTTATGTATGCAGAAATGGAGGGCAGGGAAGGGAGGGGAGAGGGGGTCATTACATCAAAATATGTGTGAAGACGACAGACCAAGGATATTGGCTTCCGTGTTTCTTGTTAGCATTGCAGTCCTGGCTTTGGTATCAGTTTTTGTTGTTTGAGATTCGCGTACATCCAATGCAGCCTTAAGCCAGCTTGAGTAGATGTCTTGTTGGTGACTAAAATATTAATAACTTTGGATAAGATAAAGGTCAACTAGCTTCAAAATGTTTTAAACATGATCCTCCAAGGTTGAGTGTAATCGTGTTGATTCAAGACTGTTGGAGGTTGGCCAGTCTCTGGTAGAGGAACAAAAGCAGTCCCCATGGCCAAATCCATGTGGGGCCAAAATCGTGGAAGGAATCAGAAATGGGGTGTGAAGGACCACATGAGGCGTGACGTTAGGGTTCTTTGGCTGCAAGTAAGAGAAAGTGACTTTAGGTAACTTAGAAGGGCATATTAGAAGGCTATGGGGTATCTGACAGAATCAGAGAGATAAAAACCCAATTATAAAAGGGTCAGGGCTGGGGCATTATACCTTTCTAGGATCTAGGATCCAGGCAGAAGAAGCCTGCACCTTGAATCACTGATCTTGAAACTCAAAGACCCAGGAAAGAACATCTGACCGGCTGGTCCAAAGAAACACCTGCACTGTTGTCTTTGTTAGGGGCCTTATGTTGTGATTAAAACTCACCAATGTTATCTAAGGTGGGGAGGGCTAACTTATAAGAAAAGCACTAGGAAAAGAAAAAAACGCAAGACTTTAGCATCCACATGTTCCTTCTTTTGACTCACAAGGTAACTTAGGGCTGAGATTCATGTTAAGGACGGGCGCGGTGGCTCATGCCTGTAATCCTAGTACTCTGGGAGGCAGAGGTGGGAGGATTGCTTGCGGTCAGGAGTTCGAGACCAGCCTGAGCAAGAGCAAGACCCTGTCTCTGCTAAAAATAGAAAAATTAGCCAGGTGTGGTGGCGCATGCCTGTAGTCCCAGCTACTCAGGTGGCAGAGGCAGGAGGATTGCTTGAGCCCAGGAGTTGGAGGTTGCTGTGAGCTGGGCTGACACCATGGCACTCGCCCCAGGCAACAGAACGAGACTGTCTCTAAAAAAGATTCATGTTAAATATATAATCTACGTTTCTTCTACTTCTATACATAATTGTGATTTTAAGCTACCAGTAGTCTATGCTGTGTCAGAAAATGTCAAAAAGTCCTCATATTCCTAGGAAGGGGGGGGCGTGGTTCTTTGTTGCCATGGTATCAAGCAAACAGGACCCAATGACAACTTGCTCCAATGAGCAAGTGTACAAGAGACAATTGCGATAGCTTCTATTGCCCCAGACCACTCTCAGACAGAAGAGTCACTCCAGAGAACATGCTTCCAAGGCTGACATCGACGGACCAGCCCTCTTTCCAAAAGCGCCCTCTGAGATCTGCAGTTTAATTTCCCTAACAAGGGGCCAACCACCACAGCTCTCCCCCGACTTAGGCTACAAATCTAGCTTCTTGGTTTCAGACTCAGTGTTGGTCGCATTCTTTGACTTACTTTACCCACCAAAGCAACAGAGGCAACGAACGGGCAAATCGCCTGGCCACCAAACACCAGTGCATGAAAGCTGAACGTTAGTAGCCATGCCTGTGACAAATGCCTGCTGTCTGTGCTCCCCCAAAACCTACTGTCACAGAGGAGACATGCTGGAGAGTAGAAGGACCATACCTGAGTGTCTGGAGGGGGCAATTTTGATGTTTCAAGGCTTCACACAGCATCTTCACCCCATTAGACCCCAAGGAATTCCGGCCCAAGTCCAGAGTGATCAGGCTCCGGTTGCTGCTGAGGGCAGCAGAGAGGTCTTCGCAGCTGAAGCGGGTGATGGAACAACCCCACAACCTTGTTGGCAAAACACAGAATTCAACTCATTAATTCAACCGATGCTGATGGATACCGTCCCATATGCCAGGCACACTCTTGGGTGTTGGGGATCTACATGAGCAACACAGCCTTTCCCCTCGGAGCTCATCTGCTGATAGGAGAATAATGAGTGTCTGGTACCATGCAGAAGTGAGGGACAAGGGACAAAGGACAAAGGGAGTAGCCAGGGGTTCTAACTGCAATGGTCGAAGGCAACTTGAGAGGTGAAGAGCATGAACCACAGAGATCTGGAATAGCAGCTCTTCAGGCAGAGAAGTAGCTTGTGCAAAGTCCCTGAGGTTGCATATGGCTATCCTGTAAAATATTAATAGACAATCAAGGCAGCCAGCATGAGAGTGAGCTGGGGGGCGGGCGGGGGAGAGGCGTTGTAAGAGCTGAGGTCATGGGCAAAACAGGGGCAGCTCACATAAGACCCTTTGGCCATCGTAAGTAGTTTGTTTTAAGATAGAATTCCTACCACTGTTTTTGCTGGATAAAAGATCAGTTTCAGACAAGCATCTAAGTTCTGCCTATCAGAATTCTAAGGAGAGGTATAAAACTTGATGTTGGATAAAAGCAGTATGGAGATGGCACTCCAGGAGGCTGAGGCAGAAGGATCCCTTGAGGTCACGAGTTCGAGACCAGCCTGAGCAAGAGCGAGGCCAAGAAAATTTATTTTCTACTAAAAATAGAAAAACTAGCCAGGTGTGGTGGCACATGCCTATAGTCCTAGCTACTCAGGAGGCTGAAACAGGAGGATCGCTTGAGCCCAGGAGTTTGAGGTTACTGTGAGCAAGACTGATGCCATGGCACTCTAGCCCAGGTGACGGAGAGAGACTCCATCTCAATCAATCAAACAAAAAAACAGTATGGAAGAGAACACTTTCTTCCCTTTTGAGGTGTCATGTGGGCAGAAGACATATACAAGGGACGCATGAATGTTCAAGGGCTGTGCCTATACGTGCACAGACATACACACAAACATATGCACACACACATGACATCAGGGAATATATCACAGTTAGGTTTCCTCCAGGCTCCTGAATAGGCTAAACATAACATCTAACACTTAGCATACCGCCTGGCACATGCTTGAGTAACACCCATACACATTTCACTATCATAACCACCTTTCACAAAGGAATCTACTAACCTAACCCTATTATTTCCTAGAATGTGTAACTGAGACTACTGCCAGCAAGTTACAGCTGGCCACATAAAGTGTGGCCATCCTTCCCCACCCCAGCTGTGTCTGTTCACCTGCAAGTAGGTACAGACCATGAACAGAAGCAACCAGAGATTCCCTGCCTGCGAGCCCAAGGATCTGCGCACTCAGCATCCTCACCATACATTGCCTCATGCTGGAGCTTTAAAGATTCTGATGCCAGATTGCAGCACCATTCGCAATAGCCAAGATACGCAATCAACCTAAGTGTCCATCAGTGGATGAATGGATAAAGAAAATGTGGCGCACATATATGATAAAACATTATCCAGCCTTAAAAAAGGAAACCTTGCCATTTGCAACAATGTGAACGAAGCTGGAGGATATTATGCTGAGTGAAATAAGCCAGGCACAGAAAGACAAATACTTGGCGATCTCACTTATATACGAAATCTAAAAAAGTCAAACTCAGTAGAGTGGTGGTTCTAAGAGGTTGGGGGTGGGGGTAGAGAAATTAGGCAGATGTAGGTCAAAGGATACAAAATTTCGGTTTGACAGGAGGAATATGTTTAAGAGATCTATCGTCCATTCTGGTGACTACCGTTAACGATGACATACAGCATACTCGAAAATTGCTGAGTATATTTAAGTGTTCTTACTACCGAAGAGTGAGGCTATAAATGTTAATTAGCTTGACTTAACCATTCTGCAATGTATACATATATCAAAACATATTGTATACCATAAATAAAATTATATGTCCATTAAAAATTTTAAAAAATACTGATGCCTGAGTCTCACTTCTAGAGACCGCATTAGGTGCAGCCTGGGCACCAGGATTTTCAAAACTCCAAGCGTTTCTGTTATAAAGTAGGGTTAAACACGACTTCACTATGCCTTCTTGTACTGTAGAGGCCAGAAAACTAATTGTTTTTCTTAAGGCGCTGGAACAAATTCTACTAAGTGAGGTATCCCAAGAACGGAAAAACAAGCACCACATGTACTCACCATCAAATTGGTATTAGCTGATGAACATTTAAGTGCACATATAAGAATAACATTTATTAGATGTTGGGCAGGGGGAGGGGGAGGGGGGAGGAGGGTACGGGCATATGCACAAACAATGAGTGCGATGCGCACCTCCCGGGGGATGGACACACTTGAAGCTCGGACTTGGGGGGGAGGGAGGGCAAGGGCATCATATGTAACCTAATCATCTGTACCCCCATAATATGCTGAAATAAAAAAATATATTTGACAAAGATTGCAAATATTCAAGGTGTAGAACGTGATGATTTGAGACACTTACACACTGTGCAATGATCGCCATAATCAGCACGTCCATCACCACCAATACCATACATTAGATCCCCTGAACTTGTTCATTTTGTAACTGAAAGTTTATATCCTTTGACCAACATCTCCCACTTCCCTGCCCCTCAGTCCCCGGAAACCACCATTCTACCCTCCGCTTCTATTAATCTGAGTTCAACTTTTTTAGATTCCCTCATTTTCATTGCAGTATTATTCACAATAGCCAAGATATGGAAACCATGCAAGTGTCTCTCAGCAGAGGAATGGATAAAGCAATGTGGTCTATTCATACACTGGAATATTCCTCAGCCATAAAAGGCGATTCTGCCGTCTGCATCAACATGGATGAAGCTAGAGGACATTATGCTGGGTGACACAAGCCAGGCGCATAAATACCACGTGATCTCACTTATATGTGGAATTCAATTATCTTTTAAGTTCCTCACAGGTAGGATTCCAGATTCAGGTGCATCTGATTGATGGTACCTAATTCTCGTGAGATTTGTAAGATGGAACTGAGTGGCGCCCACTCACCTGCTCATGGCCGACGTGTTCTGGTGCAAAGTCTAATCCCTACCTCTCTGAGTGTTGGGGGTTGGGCAGCAGCAGCTGCTTCTCCATGGCTTGAGGTATTGCATCCTTAAAACTTTTCATGAGTGGCCTTTGGATGTCACAGACTACAGCCTATTCCTTCAACCATCCGAATGGATTTTTAAAACACTCAATAGACTTTAAGTGCTGGAGGGATCTACCACACCGATATTTCATTACAGGCCTGGATTAAAAAAGTTCAAGCAAGCACCACTCACCACAGACATCTCAAGTTACACAGTGGCTCCTTCAAAGCCTCACACAGAGACCTCAGTCCGATAATTCCGACGTGATTCAGCCCCAGATCCAAATGCGTCAGGCTTGATTGTTGTTTGATCACCTTCGAGAGGTGTTTGCAGCCATTGTCGGTTACGTTGCAGTGCCACAGCCTAGGAATCGGTGCCGGGAAGGGAAAATAAGACAGCCCCATCAGTCCCGGCTGCTGCCACACACCAAACCACGATCTAGCTGTGGGTTTAGACACACTCAGAGACCACACCATGGGGTGGTGTGGTAGACAGAGTAATGGGCCCCTAGAGAAGTCCAAGTCCTAATTCCTGGAACCCGTGAACATGGCAAAAAGGACTTTGCAGATGTGATTAAGGGACGTTTAGGTGGGGAGATTATGCTGCACGGTGTGGGTGGGTCCAACGCCGTCACACGGATCCTTACAAGAGGGAGACGAGACAGTCACAGTCGGCAGGAGAAGACACGATAAAGGGGCCAGAGGACATTTGAAGACGCTACGCTGTTGGTTGCGAGGCTGAGGAAGGGGCCATGGGCCAAGGAACGTAGGTGGCCAGTGGAAGCTGGGGGAAGGTTTTCTCCCCTGGAGCCTCCAGGAGGAACACAACTCTACTGACACCCTGATTCCAGCCCGGTGATTGCCCACTTCTGACTGCCAACCCCCAGAACTGGAACATGATAAACTTGTACTGCTTTAAAGCCATTCAGTTTGCAGTATAGGAGGACAGGAAACGGATTCAGGTGGTGTGTATCACTTCTGCCTTAACTTGGGACAGAGAATTGTGAGCTGGCTTGGCCTGCCGCCTTCTCCTAGGACAAGTGATCAATTATATTTCCTAAATTCAGTTGCTAGAAGAGGGAGCATCTTAGAGGTGGAGGGCACTAGCTCCGATTCGGCCTACCTGGTACTACATCCTAGTATTAACACGGAGTATCAGTGACATTTCACCTTAGCTTTGTTTTTTTTTTTTTTGCTTTCTCCGGTCTTACTAGAATTCTGAACTTAATTCTATTGTAATAAAATGATATCATAACGTCCCAAGCAAGGCACAGCAGCCAAGGGCCACAGGACCTAGACAATGGAAACGATGACAGATTTGAGGGTGGCCCATAAGGATGGAGAGGAACGAAGATGCGCCCCATGGCTTGGCAGTTTGTAAATTTATCGAAACTGCCATGGCTGCGGGGTGGCAGAGGAAGGTCCCAGTAAGACTAAAATCAAGTTTTGGCAACTTAGCAAAATGGGGGCATCGATGAAACAACTTGAGTCGAGGTAGAAAGGACTCGACCTGTATTTTGTGGGAGTCATACTTTCTACAGTGATGTACACCTGGGGGGTTGGGTGGCTGAACCTCAGTGTTCTCACCTGTAAACTGGGAGACATGAGTTTGTATCTTAAAAGGCTATGAGGATTAAATGAAATTATCCTTGGCAAGATCTTAGCGTAGTGCCTGGTACCTATTAGATGCTTAATAAACCATCATTTTTTTTCTGTGTTTAGATATCTTGAATGGTAGCGACTTCTAATACAATTGGACTTTAACTGGAAGATAGGGCTAGGGGTGGGTGGCATCTTATTTGCCTATGGAACTTTATATTATATTTGAGTGTTTGGGGGGAGTGCTTAGAAATTTGGGGAGGGAAGAACCCTTTCCTCCTACCTATCTCCAACCCTGAACCGAATACTTCATTAAATTTAAGTGGGTGAGTAGTTTTTAGACACTGGGTACTTAAGGCATATTCTAGATTAAAACTAGTTTACAGGAAAAGTTGAAAGTTTCTTACTCTTGGAGGTGACTTTATAGACAGAAAGAACACGCATCACGCCTGTAATCCTAGCACTCTGGGAGGCCGAGGCGGGTGGATCCTTTGAGCTCAGGAGTTCGAGACCAGCCTGAGCAAGAGCGAGACCCCGTCTCTACCAAAAATAGAAAGAAATTAATTGGACAGCTAAAAATATATAGAAAAAATTAGCCGGGCATGGTGGCACATGCCTGTAGTCCCAGCTACTCAGGAGGCTGAGGCAGGAGGATTGCTTGAGCCCAGGAGCTTGAGGTTGCTGTGAGCTAGGCTGACGCCACAGCACTCTAGCCTGGGCAACAGAGTGAGACTCTGTCTCAAAAAAAAAAAAAAAAAAAAAAAAAAAAGAACACCCAGAGACGTTAACACTAAATAGAATTTCTGAACAGAAACAGCTGGCGTAGCCCCCTTTTCTGAAAATCTGTCTTGTGATTTTAGAATTAATAGTCAGATTATATGGAGCTTGGCAAATAAGGCCCATTGACACCCAATTGCGTGCAGTTTGTATTATGTAGTTCTGAGAACACAGATTTTTAAAAATCAGACCTGGAAACCAGCTATCCCTATAGAATATTAACATCACTTCTTATATTTTGTTCTGTCACCCTCTCCCCGGGTCTCGCCAGTTGTAACCACTAGTGTCACGTGTGGGGTATGTAGAGAAGTTACCACTAGTTGTCCCCATAACTGTCCTACTTGAATCCAGGGGTACGTGTGCACAAATACTCTCTCACACACAGGCAGGCGACAGGGACTTACACCAAGATCTGCAGTTTACACTCGGGGTAACGCAAGCCCTCGCACAGAATCTCCACCCCTCTGTCCCCAAGGGTGTTCTCGGCCAAGCACAGGTGTGTTAGCCTCTGGCTGACAATCAAAGCAGAAGCGAGGTTCTTGCAACAGGCTTCTGTAAGGTGACAGTTTTCCAACCTGCAAAAGGATCACGCAGACGGTAAGATGGTGAGAACATTTCCCAAGTCCAGCCTTCTTGGCTGTCTCCAAGTGCTGGCGTCCCAAAGCCCTTCTTGTTAATTCTCCGCTCTCACGGTCACATGCTAGTGACCATATGAAGGAACAGGAATGAGAGAAGACTTAGATTCATGACTCAGCCGCCTGGGTCTGAAAATGGGGGCCGAGTGTCTATCGATAGGAGGTTCCATCTGGGCTGCTCAGCAAGGAGGGGGTGACCATTTCTCTTCCCATCATGCCCCGGATCTAAAACGGAGACACTCCGTGGAGAGAAGAGACTTACGACAGCTTCTGCAGGACGGACTTCGGGTGTCTCAAAGTCGTGTGCAGCAACCTGACGCCCTCATCCATGAGCTTGTTGGCCGAGAGGATCAGGCACGTCAGGGACTCGTTGGTTTCCAGGGCCGAGGAGAAATCGGCCCATCGCTGAAGGGTAGTGAAGCAGGACACCAGCCTGTGGGAGAATGGGAAAAAGTCATTCTTGAGAATCCAAACACCACGACCCCGAAGAATGGCTGTCGGTTTTCTCTCTCGCTCATTATGTTACACCCTGGCTTGAATTATTGGGAACTGTGGTTGTCAAAGTGTGGTCCCTGGAACCAGCTGGAAGTACAAAACCTCAGTCATTCCGCGTCAGAAACCCTGGGTGCAGAGGCCATTGGTCTATGTTTCGAGGTGTTCTGTGTTCACCTGGTAGATGTGTTAACACAAATTCACAGGCCTTATCCCTGGAATTTGATTCAGAGGATCTGGGATGGGACCCAAGAATTTGAATTTTAACAAGTTCCCAGGTGATGCTGGCCTGGGGACCACATGTTGAGAACTACTTATTCATAAGTCCAGTCAACAGAGCCCATCATAAAGCTGGCACCCACATTCTATTCCTAAAAGACTGTTTATGGGAAAAAGGAACTTCACTGAAACATACATGTCATTGTGGCCTCTAGAGGTCTTTTGTAATCCTGGTTTTTCCATTTACTGTATGTGTAACATGGTCTAGCTACTTAGCTTCACGAAGCCTCATTTCCTCCATCTTTAAGTTAGAAATACAAGTCATACCTTTGAGTGTTGAAGGAAGTTGATAATCCACAAGAAATGCCAACTAGAATACCTGCTACATAGCTAAAACTCACTGAAATTCAGCTAAAAACCATTCTTTTAGAGCCTAACTTACAACAGAGGAACCACCTTTAACTGGGAAACTGAAACACGAAGCGGAATGTTAATAGCGTTCCCCCCAAAACCTGAATTTATATGGAGTCTCCTTCCATGTTGAGTATCCATCTATTCATTGAGAAACTAATTAGTGACCCAAATCTTCAAGTCAAATAATCCTGGTTTTCCTGGTTAATATTCACAGGAAGTCTGGGCATAATGTCTCATGCCTGTAATCCCAGCACTCTGGGAGGCCGAGGCAGGCGGATCGTTTGAGCTCAGGATTTTGAGACCCAGCCTGAGCAAGAGCGAGACCGCTTCTCTACTAAAAAAATAGAAAGAAATTAGCT
>RJWJ010003428.1:50617-86741 GCA_004363605.1 Indri indri
AATTTTTTTTTTTTTTTTTTTTTTTTTTTTTTTTGAGACAGAGTCTCACTCTGTTGCCCAGGTAGAGTGCCGTGGCATCAGCCTAGCTCACAGAAACCTCGAACTCCTGGGCTCAGGTGATCCTCCTGCCTCAGCCTCCCGAGTCGCCGGGACTACAGGAATGCACCACCATGCCTGGCTAATTTTTTGTATATGTTTTTAGTTGTCTAGCTAATTTCTTTCTATTTTTAGTAGAGACAGGGTCTCGCTCTTGCTCAGGCTGGTCTCGAACTCCTGAGCTCAAACAATTCGCCCACCTTGGCCTCCCAGAGTGCTAGGATTACAGGCGTGAGCCACCGTGCCCGGCCCTCAAATTCTTGGGATATGTATATTATCCCATCTTACTGATGAAAGGACCTAGTTAAGTACTGTGTTCCTGCTACTGCTCAAGTGGTTCGAGTGAGGATCTGTGGAACCCCATGACGGGTGATGGTAATCATCACTTGAGCCACCAGGTGGACAGCTTCCCAAGGGGAGATCTCTCAAACCAGAGCACTGATGGAGAAGAAAAGCTTGATGCTCCTGAAGGGTCCTTGCCTGAAAAAAGTAGCTGGTATTCTGAATCATGACAAAGGAGAAGCATGAACCACAACAAATGATCTCAGAGAGGATGATACCAAGATTCTGTGAGTTTCTTTGGACTCAAGACCCTTATGTATGGTTGTCTAGGTTGTCCACTGCTTAAGGCAAATGGAAGCTGAATTCTAGCCCATGGCCTATCTTGAGCCATCTGCCTTGAGTAGTACTGGGCCCAGTCAAAATAGACTTTTGCCAATTTACACAAAATTGCTGTGTAGGCTTGTGGCAGCTGTTTGTATGATGAGGGTTTTTAGTGATGGAGAGAGATACCTGAGATATTGCAGGTTACATTTTGGGTGTCTCAGGATTTCACACACTGAGGGAAGCGTGTCATTCTGGTCATTTCCTTGAAGGGTCAGATGTGTTAGAGTCTTGTGACGACGTAAAGCGAGGCAGAAGTTCTGATAAAAATCAGCTGGGGAAATGTCTTTGAGGCTAGGGATAAGAAAACAAAAGTGATGTCTCGAGTATCTTTCTATACTCAAACTGTGCACAAACAGAAACAAAGGGCTCAATATAGTTAAACCTTAGAAATTATTTTTTCCCATGTTTAAATTCTCCCCCATCTTTACTGAGGTATTATTGACAAATAAAAATTATATACATTTAAAGTATTTGACTTAACGTTTTGATATATGTATGCTTTGTAAAATAATTGCCACAATCATGCTAATTGACATTCATCTTGCATAGCCACTATTTCCTTTTTGTGTGTGTGGTGAGAATACTTAAGATCTACCCTCTTAGCAAGTTTTAAGTGTGCAATACAGTGTTGAGAATTATATTTCACACTGCTGTCTGTTACGTCTCCGGAACTTATCCATCTCGCAAAACTGAAGCTTTGTACACCCGGACCAAAATGTCCCTTTAGAAACTCCACTGTCTTTCTTTTCCCTGAAGTTTTACCAGCGGACGCCCTTTGTGAATGCTATTTCCTGTGGAATAGTTTGACTTCAAGGAATTCTCTTTGCATTTAGAATCAGGATCCCATGGCCAATGTAGCCATTAGTGGGGCAAAGGCTCTTATTTCTCTACATTAAGAAAAATACAAAAGAAGATGCTTGCAGCCCGAGAAGCTCTCCATGAAACTGAGAATGTTCACTGAGATCAAAGCCAACCTAGCTGAGTAAACTGTGTTTAGCCTCCTTCCCCACCTGCCAAGACCCGACACCAGCCCAGATGTAGGCTTGCCGGGCTGTCCAAGCACATGATCCACACAAAGGAATCTTAGCTCCAGGAAGACTCTGAAATGCTGTCTTAGGTGGGTACAAGCACACTTTGCTCTGAATATAAGTATGTAATTATCTTTTTCAGGTGCTTCTTAGCTCTACCTTTTCTTTCCAACTTCGTTCAATGATATTTTTGATCATAATCCAGACAGACACCTGTCCAGTCCAAGAGGCTTTTCATGCTCAGTTCTCAGGCATGTCTCAACCTGCGTTCCATCTCTCTACGTCAGTGGATTCCAGCCAGGGGTGATTTTGGACCCCATGGGGACACTTGGCAATGTCTGGAGACATTGTTGGTTGTCACACCTGGGGGAGGAGGTGCAGCTGGCGTCTGGTGGGCAGCGGCCAGGGATGCTGCTCACTGTCCTACCATGCACCAGATCCCCCCCACCCAACACACAGAGACACACAGCCCCAAATGTCGACAGAGGGTGAGAAATCCTGCTCTGCATAGAGCCCTGTCGTCCTCATGACAGGATGAAGAATTTCCCCAGGATCTTGATGCTCTTCATCCAAACTGTATTTCACGCCGTGCTAAAAATACTTCCTTTGATTATCCCACTAGACAAATCTAAGACTAGGAAGGATTCTCTCAATTCCTTGTGTCTTGAGCACCTGGTTGGGGTCTGGGACAGGAATTTGAATATTGCTCCAATATTAAAAATGTAAGAAACCCAGTCATGCCCTGGGGATTTTAATCTAGGGATTGGTCTCTACTTACACCACTTTCTGGAGATAACAGGTGGTAGAAACTATTTCTTGACAAAGAAGCTGCACTGCTGAGGTACTAAGGAAACTTTCACTGATCTTCAGAAATTTCAGATTCTTATTTGAGCCAAACATGGAGCAAAGGTCTCTCCAGAAAGGAATTATGTGTTGATTGTCCTGGGATCTACAGGGAAGAGAAGGAGGTTATTGACCCAACATTTTCCATCGTGGCGAAGTACATGGGTTTCTCTGGGCATCCACCCCTAATAAATAAGCATAACTCCAAAAGTTGGATGATTTAATCATTTAGTGCCACTCTCAGGCAACTCATCACCTAAGTAAGTATCACTGGAGAAAGAATTTATTATACTTCTTACACAGCAATCCAATAGAGGGTAAGAATAAGTTAAAATTCTAAGTACATCATTGATAAAAGATTGATAATAAGTATATCAATGAGGGATATTTGAGTACGTCATGGTGTATCCATATACAAAATATTTGGCCATTTCTCAAGCTATTTTGCAATGATAGTTGTTGACCTAAAATGACATCTGCAAAAACTTGAGAAAATATAAGCTTTAGGTAGTTACACGCTCATACACTCAGACTTTTCAAAGAAAAGTATATTTTCTTCTAGTGGTTGCCTCTGGGGGAAAGGATCGGTGGGTGCCATGGTTTGTTTACATTTTTCAACGTTGCTTTAATTTTTCTATTTATGTGTGGTATCTTTGTAATTACAAAAAAAGTATTCTGATTTTCAAGAAGATGGTGAGGTTACCTGAAAACCACGATGTGTCAGAAGGTTAATGGATTTTTTGTTATTGACCAGGGGACACGGTGGAACCAAGGGAGTAGTCTAATATCTGAAGGTTTTCATGGAAGAAAAAGTACTAATGGTCAAGGAATAAAAGTAACTCAATAAGCTAAATACAATAACCAGCAAAGTAAAACTGAAAGAAGCAGCTGGTAGGTAAGCTCTTTTGTGCCAAGCACTTTGAAGAACTTTAGAATTAGATACACTGAAAATGCAGCTACTCTGAAGTAGGGACTCCGGTTGCTTAAAGACACGAAATGAAGGCGTAGGAAGTATCCAACTTGCCCCACATCACGCAGCGAGTAGCAGACAGGAATCAAAGTCAGACTGTTCAATTTCAACACTGATGCTCACTTCCTACCACCTTCTACCTCGCAGCTTGTAACCGAGCTAAGCTGATTTCAAATCAAGGCAGTCTGTTTCAGAGCTGACGTTTCATCTGGACCAATGACCAACATGTGACTTTCAACCCTGCCTCTCCCCTTTCTACCCTTTCAATGTTGGTCACTCAGATAACTCTCTTCTGAGGACCAACTGGCCTTCCTCCTGCAGAGGGGCAAGAGATTGTATGGCAAGACCTCGATGTCATGGATAGGTTCTTGGAAACTGCAACTTTAAGCAAAACAACATTATAGCAGGTTTCAGAATAACCTTGTTTTGTTATAAGGTTGTTGAGAAAAAATAATTGGTTTAATTATACATCGTTTTGCTTAAAGTCAAAGTTTCTTAGAACCTATTAATGACATTAAATGAGGACTTGCTATATATGACCATGTTTTGGGGATGCTCTTATCAAGGCACTATATGGAAGGGTAATGCAATTTGAGTCAATAAATATCTTCCTAACATTCGAAGCAGCCTGGAGAAGAAATGAAGCAAGAAGCTTCATTGGTAAAACTTGCTATTCAACCAACTCTGCACAAAATAGACATTTTATGATTTAATATAGAAAAAAAATCATACAAAACTTAGATTTTCTCCCTCTAGGGCACCCCTTGCTGCTTTGGGACTAGGTTATGCCTCTGGTTTTACTAGTGGTGCCAGGCTTGATAAGCATCATGCATTCAAAACAAATCGCAAATATTGAGGCAATATGAGGGGGAAAAGCTGTTATCAGCTGGAATTTGTGACTTTTCAAAGGGCATGATTTATATTCTCTAAGTAAAAAATACTGAAGTATGGAGTTAGTGTCAGCATCTGTCTCATCAAGGTAACATAATCACCCACGAACTAGAGCAGCCACACTTTTTATGACCCTGCTACTGAAGGGAGCGGGTCAACGAGAAACTGTCTTGTGACTTAACCATATTAAGAGTTATAAAGCAGAAATGCTATGATGGGAAGAACCACAGGAAGGGAAAGCAGCAAAAGGCGTATAGAAGGAGCTCTTGTGAAAACCATGAGCTCGCATTACAGATCAGAGCTGTCATAACCAAACCCTAACACGGCCATTCCCTTCTCTGCTCAGACAGGAGCTCCAAGAATCAGGCAACCAGACTATGTTTAATTAACGGTCATTTAACATTGGTGCCACCATTGGCTTTAACCATACCAAGGCTAAAAAGAAATAAGAAAACGAAGACCATTTTGACTTGGGGTATTAAATGGGAGAGAGAAGAGATTGTTGGTGGAATTTCTTTTCCATTTGAAACATCTCTTAAAAAAATCCTCCTGCAGAGGAAATATTTAGGTAGAATGCAAACGCAGGCCTGTCTAAGTGTTTGGATGAGAGAAGAAAGAACAGAAATTTCAGGATGTGGATGGAGGGACAAGGTCAAGGCTGATGGTTGTCTGGAAGGTAGAAAAACGTATGTGTCAAGCTATGATGGTTAAAACCCTCCCTGAGGGTAACTTAAGTGAGTGACCCTAATGCCGGATGAAGGAACATGGAGTGTTGAGCATATGTAAGGCAGAGACCTCCACTAGGAAAGAACAGAGGTTATATTCTGGCCCATAATGTGCAAGGGAATAAGAGATACTGATTTTAGTTAACAACCTAGAAGTGAGGAAGAGGATGTGTTTGTTGCATGACGTATGACAAGGGACCCTACACATTACCATAAGGTGGCAATTTTGGAGTGTGACCACAGGACTTTATAAGCCAAAGGACTTGTGTTCTAATTCCAGTCAAACGGAATTATCTGAAGCCAGTATCTTCATCTGAACATGGAAGAGTACACTTTTCTAGTAGCTACCAGGCTAGAAACAGTATGTGGCAACTCTGAGCACCACTGATGTTACCTGAGCCTGGATCGAGAGCACCAAAGACTTGTACCTGGCTGAGGCCACCTCACTGAGCAAGCCTGAGGTACCTGAACAAAGAGCTCCGTGATTAATCCTCTAATGACAAAGCTTGAATGCCCTTCCAGCAGTTGTGCCAAAAAAGGGATAGTCCTTTCATACGTCTCGTGAAATCTGCACAACCAACACACAGACCAGTGCAGGTCCAGCCATTTCCAAAACCTGCTCACCCAAGAGGAGAGGAGGCAGGTCTCAAAACAAGGTCTGACTCCAAAGCCCCAATTTTTGGTCATGACACTGTACCTCTCGCCTTGAATGTCAAATGGGAAGAAAAGTCCAGCAAGAGGGAACATGCAGACCCTAAGACACAGACAACAGGACACTCTGGCCTTTCCATAGCAGAGCACAGGCAGAGGCTGACAGTGGGAACTAGGAGAGTAAACCGAGTTCTTACCTCTCAAGCTGAGCATGTGGTTCCGACGCAGGGCCACTCTCCAGGAACACCCCCTTTGCTACGTGCAGCCAGATTTTCTGCAGGTTTTGACAATGCTTGAGGCAGAACGAAGAGTGCACCATGTCCATTTTACTTCTCAAGTGCAGGGACATTTCCTGGAAGCGGGCCATGGCGTCCTTCACCAGCCCCTCGTCCTGAGACTCGTAGAGGCAGTACAGAAACTCCTTCGTGTCCGTCTCCGAGAAGGGTTTATTCTCATCGAGATTTGCTTTGTGTTTCGGTAATTCCGGTTTGATCTTCAGCGACACTCGGCAGCCAAAAGTCGTCTCCAGCTCCTGGGCTCTCTTCTCATTCGAGAGGCCGAATAAGAAGTATCCCACTTGGGTCAGGCTGGGGTTCTTCAGTCTCTCCTCCTTGGAGAACAGCGTTTGCACGTCCCCGATGTCCCGCGTGGGGCTCTCCCGGTCGCCGTCCTCCTCCTCCTCCCTCTCCAGGATGTAGAACGTGGCAGCCAGGAACTGCTGGACGCTGAGGTGGACGAAGGAGTAGCAGCCTTCGCAGTCCCTGCCCTTCCGGAGGACGCCCTTGTCCAGGAAAGGACGCAGGTCGGCCTCCTGCACCCCAAGGCTCCCGAGGTCTTCCCCGTCAAACACGCACGTCTGTGTCCACGCGCCCTGGGCAGCCAGGAGGCACAGAGTCCTGAGCGGGCCTTGCAGGTTGTGGTTGGGGGAGCCGCCGGGCGCCGGCATGAACTGGCCACAGAGGAAACGCAGGAACAGCGACGTGGTGCTCAGGCAGGTGGGGGCCGGGTCGCGCCCCGTCTCCATCTGGAGCTTCAGACACGTGCAGACGACCCAGCACACCGCGGGCGCCGCGCCCATGCGGAACAAGGCCGTGTTGCCCCTCATCAAGTCGAAAGCTCGCAGGGCTTCCTCCTCATCTTCAAAGTGTTTCAAGAAATAGGCCTTCCTGTCCTGCTCCAGGAAGCCCTCGATCTCCAGGAAGAGGGGCTGTTGCAGCAGGAGCCGGAGATCCCTTAGGGCCTCGGGTCGTGTGGTGATCAGTAACGTGGCATTGGGTAACATCGTCCTGATCAGCAGGCTGCCCAGGAGGACGGGCACCGGCTTCTGCTCCTCCCAGTCGCCACAAATATCTCGGATCAGGGCCCCCTCAGGGACTTTCAGCTCCTCAAAACCATCAATAATGATGAGGATCCTGTATGCTCGGGCGAGGACCTCTGAGAGGTCATTCCGCCATTCGGGCCAGTCCTTGGAGATCAGCTCTGCAAAGGTGCACGGGCCCATGCGGTTGAGCTCCTTGCAGGTGAAGTAGAAGGCGTATCTGAACTTCTGATCGAGGTGGTTCTCTGTCCAGTCCAGCATCACTTTCCTGGTCAGTGTGGTTTTCCCAACACCTGCGGGGCCATGGAGCACCACCGTGTGTGGAAACACCCCTGGAAGCGTCCTCGGGTCACAGAAGGGGATCAGCATCTTGTCTCTCTGGGTGACGTCGCTGATGTGTTCACTGGCTCCAGGCCCATTGTTGTTCCAGGCTTTCCAGAACTTCTTCATAATTATCCCTCTATATGTGTCCTCCTTACCTTCAGAGATATGGGGTATGGGATAGACAGGATACAGTTGGTCATCCATTAGGGGGAAAAGACACTTTGTGTTAAGCAGAAAAGAAAAAAAGAAATGAAGTTTAGAAAGAGCAACTTGACCCCAGCCTCATTCCAGGAACACATGATAACGGACCTGGCTTTTGCCCTTCCAGGATTCTTCTAGGTCTTTCCAGGTTTGTAATATCTTTTATCCGTATTTTTGTGAGTTCTGAAAAACACAAACTACAGTGAGCTTGACATAGAACAGGTGTACTGCCCTTATCAGAAGCTTGAGGATACAGCAGGCTCCACAGAGCCCAAAGTCTCATCCGAAGTCTGTGTCCAGGTTGTGAGCTGGGAATTCCAATGTCTGGGTTTATAGGGATGAACAGGGCAAATGACCCCCAAGCCAAGTTACATGCCTCTGTTCCATAGAACCACAACAGGAAATACTTGCCGTATCAAAACTCAACATGATTTGTGCTTAACGGCTCATCTATCTTCTTTCTCCACTTGACTAGGACAAACGCCAGGAGTGCAGGAAACAGACCTTTGCCGTAATAGCCTTAACTCGCTATTGCGACGCAAATATTTGAGTAAACAAGCAATGACGTGCCACTCTGTGTCTAGAATGTCACAATTCCTAGGTACCTACCCCAGAGAAGTGAAAATGTGCCTGTGCAATGATTTGCATGTGAACGTTCCATCGGAGACCAGAATAAGACATGCAAAACATGCCTCTGTAGAACGAGGATTATCTTGAGCTAGTGGTAATTGAGAAGCAGCAGATACCAGAGCAGCTCTCTGCCCTTCCCGTTTGCCTAAAAATGGGGCCTAAGTTTACAAAGGTGTCCTCCCCGCCCTCTGCTAGGAAGACCCAGGTTGATCACCAAAAGCAGCTTTAGACCTTATCAGTCTGGAGACAGCACGTGAGGAATCTACATAGGTTTTATTAACTCCCATTTATTTTCCTCCCCATAATTTGCCACCTTGGAGGTTCAGAGTCCTTCTCCTTTGTCTCCTTACGTCTCTAAAATTCACTGTCTGCTGAAGATGCTATATAAGCCAGAGTTCTAAGACACCTCTTTGAGAATTACTCGTTTCCTGGTTATTTACCATGTATACATAAATGTATGTTAAATACATTTGTTTTTCCTTTTCTTATATTTTTTTGGTTATATCTTTCTTTTGATATAGGGGCCCCAGCAAGTGAACCTAAGATGGGTATAAAGAAAACTTTTTCTCCCCTATAGGTCATAGCAGCATTATTCAAGATAAAAAAAAAAATTTTTTTTTGAGAGAGAATCTTGCTCTGTTGCCTGGGCTAGAGTGCCATGATGTCACGGCAACCTCAAACTCCTGGGCTCAAGCAATCCTCCTGCCTCAGCCTCCCAAGTAGCTGGTACTACAGGTGTTCACAGGCACACCTGGCTAATTTTTGTTTTTATTTTTAGTTGCCTGGCTAATTTCTTTCTATTTTTAGTAGAGACAGGGTCTCACTCTTGCTGAGGCTGGTCTCAAACTCCTGACCTCAAGCGATCCTCCCACGTGGGCCTCCCAAGAGTGCTAGGATTATAGATGTGAGCCACCACGCCTGACCAAGATGGTAAAAAATTAGAAACAATTTGAATGTCCATCCACTGATGAGTGGGTAAACCAAATGTGGGTATCCACACAAAGGCAGATCTAGAGAGACAGAAAGATTAGTGTTTGCCTGGGGTTGGGGGGCAGAGACCAGGAGTGACTGACTACAAATGGGCTTGTGGGGTTCTTTTGGGGTATTTTTTTTTTTTTTTTTGAGACAGAGTCTCACTGTGTTGCCCTGGCTAGAGTGCTGTGGCTTCAGCCTAGCTCACAGAAACCTCAAACTCCTGGGCTCAAGTGATCCTCCTGCCTCAGCCTCCCGAGTAGCTGGGACTACAGGCAAGTGCCACCATGCTCGGCTAATTTTTTCTATATATTTTTAGTTGTCCAGCTAATTTCTTTCTATTTTTAGTAGAGACAGGGTCTCACTCTTGCTCAGGCTGGTCTTGAACTCCTGACCTTGAGCGATCCACCCGCCTCGGCCTCCCAGAGTGCTAGGATTACAGGTGTGAGCCACCGCGCCCAGGCTCTTTTGGGGTATTGAAGTGCTGTAAAACTGGATGGTGGTGATGGCTGCACAACTCTGATTTACTAGGAATTATTAAATAGTATGCTCAAAGAGGGAAATTTGTGATAAGTAACTTTTGTACTTTAGTAAAGCCATTTCAAAAATACTACTTACCAGGCAGACTTGAGAGACTGATCTCAGACCGATCAAAGTCAGCGCAGACAAGTCACTCACCCCGATAGGTCTCAATTTGCTCGTCCGCGAGTTGACACTACTAATGTTGTCCGAGCGTTGAAACAGTAAATACGTACAATCATACCTACCGTTAGGTTTGTTCCAGGTGGGAACTCGAAAAGTATATATGGGACAGAACGCGGTTAATGGAAAACTGGGGTTTGTCAAACAACAACCGCGGGAGTCTGGAGAGTCCCTGGAGGCTGGAAACCTAACAGACAGCTGCAGCTGGCATTCCTACCCACCGCCCCCCATAAGGATGGAACTACCTTCCTCCCGTATCTCTACAGGATGAGACTGACCCAGGGGTCTCAGAAATGGGTTGTTCGAAAAAAAAATTTTTATTACAGCAGCTGTTCTGGCCCAAGTACTCACTCCCCGCTAAGAAACCCTCTATAGAACCCAAGGCTTTCCCCTCCCTCAGGGTGGATGCTCTTTGGCCTCCACCCATCTGCACCCAGATGCCCAAATTAACAGCATTTTGCTACACCTGAGGCTTCATGTGTCTCTCCCCGCTCCGGATCTAACACCTACAGACTTCTTTAAAATTGAAAAAAGGCGGCAAACTCCAAGAGAAATGCTCTACGACCTTTTCCTAACTTTCTATACACTGAGTTCTGTTTCTCTGCAATGTTTGTTTTTCCCTCTATTCCTATGCAAGGGAGGGAGGCGTTCTACAGGAGACGATGGACATATTAAAAATAGTGGAGAAAGATCAAAGATCAGAGAGGGATGGGGTTCTCAAAAGGGGTGGGGACAGCCCAGCGAGGAGGGTGGCTTCGCTTAGCTCACGCCAGTGTCGGATGTCCTAAGACCAACCTGGGTCTCTCTCTTCTAAGCGCCGTATTATTTCTTCCTCGTCTTCGTGGTGTGGGGCCTCTCTCCACTTTATGTCTGAAGAAAGAGAGGGACATTAAGGGCCCGTGACGGTGCTGACTGTGAGACTTCAAGGTGGCACAAGTTCAACCACTGGCCTCGATATTTAAGCCTAGATCAGGTAAAGAGGATGTTAACAAGGCACTGGACGTAAAACCTAAAGTGTCTCAGGCCACGGTCTCAGGTTTATGCGCCCGAGAATCCCTCCATGGCTCGGAATGCACGGTGTGAGAAACAGACACATTCCCACAATCGCTCACGTGCAAGGGCATCAGAAAGCCTTCACGGATTAATTCCCTGGTTTCTGACAAGGTGGGTAAAATTACACTGTGCTGGGAAAGAACATAGTGACAAGGAAGAGTCACAGTAGGACAAGAAATATTTGAAGCTCAATACTGAATAACAGCTCATGCCTGTAATCCTAGCCTGGGAGGCCGAGGTGGGAGGATCACTTGAGACCAGCCTCAGCAAGAGAGACCCCATCTCTACTAAAAATAGAAAATGTTAGCTGGGCGTGGTGGTGCATGCCTGTACTCCCAGGTACTCAGGAGGCTGAGGCAGGAGGATCGCTTGAGCCCAGGAGTTTTAGGCTGCTGTGAGCTAGGCTGACGCCACGGCAGTCTAGCCCCATGACAGCAAGATTGTGTCTCAAAAAGAAAACAAAAATTGAATAATGAAGAAGAGGTGAGTCTATGGAACTTCTGGAAAGATACCCAGGAGGCAAGTGGATGTGAGCATCTGAACTTCAGGACAAGTGCTGGTCTGAAAATATCCTTTGAAAAGTCTTCAGGATATAAATCGCTGGTAAGACACCAAGTGATGTAACCAGGACCAGTATGCTGTGTGAGAAATGGCCAGCCAGCCATCTGTTTTGACTATTTAGATGGAAGAACAGGAACCCTGAAGGAACTAAGGGAAAAAAACCTGATCATCTACAAGATAATGAAGACCAAAATGTCAGGGAAGCTTTTAAACAAATGATAAGTGAGGCCAGGGGCAGTGGCTCACGCCTAGCAGTCTGGGAGGATTGCCTGAGCTCAGGAATTTGAGACCAGCCCGAGCAATAGCGAGACCCAGTCTCTACAAAAAATAGAAAAATTAGCCATGCGCCTGTGGTCCCAGCTATACAAGAGGCTGAGGCAGGAGGATCGCTTGAGCCCGGGTGTTTGAGGTTGGTGTGAGCACTACTGCGCTCCAGCCTGGGCAACAGGGTGAGACCCTGATTCTAAAAAAAAATAATAATTTCAATAAAAAGAAGTACATTGGTGATGTCAAGAAGAGAGACTGTTGGAAAAGGAAAAAAAAAAAAATCTTTTTGGCCAGAGTTAGCAAACTTCCCCCCACCCCGTAAAGGGCCAGATAATAAATACTTTCTGTTTGCAAAATTTCCTACAATTTCATGAAACATTCTTATTGATTTTTTTTCCTTTGCTAAGTGGGGGTCTCGCTATGTTGCCCAGGCTGGTCTCGAACTCCTGGGCTCAAGCAATCCTCCTGCCTTGGCCTCTGGAGTAGTTGGGATTACAGACACATGCTACTGTACCTGGCTTTAATTTTTATAACCACTTAAAAATGTAAAAAGCAAACAAGATGGCGGGCTCACGGTGAGGAGCTGTCAAGGGATGAAAATTGGTGTGCCTAGAAGCAGATTTTAAAAGCAGTTCTTCTTCAAAACATTTTTTTCGTACCACCTGATAAGCATCTTGAACACCATGGCTGTAGCAGCAGTAAAATGGGTGATATCAAAGAGAACTATCTTGAAACATTTATTTCCAATCCAAAATGGAGCTTTATATTGTGTTCGTCAAAAATCTACATATTCTTCTCTACCAGATGACTATAATTGCAAAGTTGAGCTTGCTTTGACATCTGATGGCAGGACGATAGTATGCTACCACCCTTCTGTGGACATTCCATATGAACACACAAAACCTATCCCTCGACCAGATCCTGTGCATGATAATGAAGAAACACATGATCACATGCTGAAAACCAGACTAGTAGAAAAAAGTGAATACCTTGAGCAAGGACCCATGATAGAACGACTTAGCAAAATGTTCTTTACTACTAAGCACCGTTGGTATCCTCGTGGACAGTATCACACTCGTCGTAAGACACTGAATCCTCCAAAGGACAGATAATATTGAGGTTCTCCAGGGGATCAGAGAGAAATGTGCCTCATTTGCCATTTGAGAAAATGTAATCTGGTGTATTCACTAATATGTTATACAGTAAAATAGTAATAGTAAAATGTCTTTTCATATATTAGAATGTGCATTTCTTTATATTAAGTCTGGATTTGATATTCTCCTTTAGAGAAACCTATTTCATCTTATTTTTCTTTTGTGATATTAAAGTCTTTCATTTACAAAAAAAAAAAAAAATGTAAAAAGCATTCTTAGCTTATGGGCTATACAGAAACAGATGGTAGTCTGGATTTGGCTTTTGGGCTGCTGTAGTTTGACAACCCCTGCTTTAGGCCAATCTAAAAATCTCCAACTCATCCAGATACAAAAGAAAAGCTTCCTTTCTTTCCCACCTTGTACGCGTTTACTGGTTTCTGGCACAGACACCACCTCGTTTTGGCTTCCTGGTCTTACTGCTACCCACCTGTGTGACAAGCTCCTCCTTGGGAACAGGGACCAGGTCTTATATTTCTTCGCATTCCTAGTGCTCAGCGCAGTCTCTTATTAAGACAGATCCCCAAGTTTCAAAATCTGACATGAGGAATAAAAGTTGTAAATGAGGTAACTTACCCAGTGATCGAGGCTTGTTTTCCTCAAGTGATTTCATAGCTGCTTCTGAAAGAGGAGGTGGGAGAAATTTGCATCTTTCAGAGCCCAGACCCTGGTAGGTATACAACTCTCTGGGTTCCCTCCCGCTATTTTTCAATTTGTGATCTCCACGAGGCCAGCTAGAGTTTAAAACCTTCACCTGTACGTTAAGGACAGGGAACGTTATACTTCTTAGGTTTGCTCCAGGTGGGAACTTTAAAAGTATGTATGAGACAGAACGTGGTTAATGGAAAACCGAGGTTTGTGAAACAACAGCCGCAGGAATCTGGAGAGTCCCTGGAGGTTGTAAACCTAACAGACAGCTGCAGCCAGCATTGCTAACCCCCTCTCCCCCCAATAATGGAACTACCCCCCTCCCCTATCCCTACAGGATGAGACTGACCCAGGGATCCCTGAAATTGGTTGTTTAAAAAAAAAAAATTTTATTGTGGCAGGTGTTCTGGCCCAGGTACTCACTGCCCCCTAAGAAACCCTCTGCAAAACCCAAGGCTTTCCCCTCCCTCAGGGTGGATGCTCTTTGGCCTCCACCCATCTGCACCCAGATGCCCAAAATAAACAGCATTTTGCTACACCTGAGGCTTCGCCTGTTTCTCTCTCGGCTCCGGACCTGAAAATACTAAGAACTGCTCTCTAGACTAGCAATTTTTTAAAGAAAAAAAAATGATAGGATTTCCTTCTTTTTACAGACTGAGTAGTATTCCATTGTGTATATGCACCACATTTTCTTTCTTTACCCACTGGCGGATACTTCGGTTGAGTCTGTATCTTGGCCATTGTGAGCGATTCTGCAACGAAGGAGTGCAGACGTCTCTTTGACGTACTGATTTCGTTGTGCTAAGTGAAAGAAGCCAGGCACAGAAGGACAAATACTGCACGATCTCACCTATGCGTGGAATCTAAAATTAATGTTGACCTCACAGAAACAGAAAGAATGGTGGTTACCAGGGGCTGGAGGTGCAGGGGGAAGGGGAGACATTGGTCAAAGGGCACAAAGTTTCATTTGAATGAGAAGAATAAGCGTTAGTCATCTGTATAGTTACCGTATATCTCTAAATTGCTAGAAGAGTAGATTTTAAATATTCTCACCACACAAAAAATGGTAAGATAGTAGGTAAGGCGGATTTGTTAATTAACTTGATTTAATCATTCCACATTGTAAACATGTCAAAGCATCCCATTGTACCCTATAAACAGTTACTAGTCAATTAAAAAAATATGAAATATAGGACAGAAAGTAGAGCTGTTTTAAATGCACTCAGAGACAAAAATTATATTCCCTAGAGTACGTATTCCTGTCTGAGATAAATGGAATGTCAGCTGAAAAAGTAAACCACCTCTATAATTTTATGTTCTCGTGTGCCCACATTATAAAAGACAAAAAGGTATGGCCAGCCATAGTGGCTCACCCCTTTTACCTTAGCACCTTGGAGGCTGAGGTGGGAGGATCCCTTGGGGCCAGGAGTTCAAGACCAGCCTAGGCAACAGTGAGACCCCATCTCTAAAAAATACAAAAATTAGCTGGGTGTGGTGACGTGCACCTACATATGGTCCCAGCTACTCAGGAGGCTAAGGCAGGAGGATCACTTGAGCCCAGGAATTTGAGGTTGCTGTGAGCTGTGATGATGCCACTACACTCTAGCCTGGGTGACGAGTGAGACCCTGTCTCAAAAAAAAAAAAAGTTCAATAAAAATTATGAAAATGACTTTCACCAATCTAAAATGATATCATGTCCATGTCTCATCCATAAAAGTTATTAAAGACATAGCAAATGAAGCAATGGAGTTAAAGGCTAGTGCATATTTTAGCCTATGGCATAACTGAATTCAAGCCAGTCACATTTCAAGGGTTCTATAACCACAAGTGGTTACCGTATTGGGCAACGTAGCCCTGGAATATGTTTCCCAACCTTGAATGCACATTAGCATTACACAGGAAGCGTTTATGAATTCCATGCATAGGCAGAAGCCTGGACCAATCATTAAATTAGTATCTTCAATTTTAGATCCTGGATGTCAGTACATTTAAAGCTAAGAGATTCCCAAGAGTAGCCCATTCTCCTAAAGCAATGGTTCTCTACCCTGGGAAATTTCCCCCCAAGGGGACATTTGGCAGTGTCTAGAAACATTTTTGGTGGTCACACCTGGGGGGAGGGTTCTCCTAGCATCTTGTGGATACAGGTACTGGCTCTGGGCCAGTACCAGTACCTGGGCACCAGGGATGCTGCTAAATATCCCACAATGCACAAAATGCCCTTCAAGAATCACCCAGCCCAAAATGCCATTAGTGCTGTTAACCTAAAGGAAGGTAGAGGTTTGCATTTGTGAGTGTGTGTGTAAAACAATGTTTATACCATGTGGGGAAGGAAGCCTAAAGGGGAATTAAAACAGAGTATATAATAATTTAACATCTTGGAGGACCTATGAAAGATTGTGATCACGAACACATTTCAGATAAATCGTCTTGCACAGAAGAGAGGACATCTGGTGAGCAGGTCGGGGTAGAGGTACACTCCCTGGGGGACTGGTATCAGGACCTCCCCACATACCAGAATCTGCGGATGCTCAAGTCTCATATAAAATGCCATAGTATTTGCATATAACCGAGGTACACACTCCTGTATACTTTATATCTTTAGATTACTTATGCCTCATATAATGTAAATGCTATGTAAGTAGTTAAGTAGTTGCTACAGTATACTTTTTGTTTTCCCGCCACAAATTATTTTTGATCAGGGATTGGTTGAATCTGTAGGCGTGGAACCCACAGGTATGGAAGGCCGTATGAGACCTGGAAAGAGTAGGAACAGGTAGAACATAGGAATAAGGACAGACACCATCAACCTTTATGAAGACCTAGCATTTATGCTCAGGACAGGTAAGCTCCTCCAAGCCTCGATGTCATTTCTGAATTTCTAAAATCCTGGAGACTGTTCCTCCTTCCTCGGAAGGAATGGTTTCTGCTTACCTCTGAGTTCATTCCGTACTCTCTCAGACAGATCCGTCCGGTTCATCTTGTTAAAGACCATGATGGCCGCCCACTGCACCCAGTAGCTGGGGTAGTGGTTGGAGAGGATTTCTGCCAGCTGCTTCCCATCGGCCTTGTCTACCTCCGTCTGGATGACCTGCGGCAGCTCCCTTTCCTGGCGAAGTGTCCTCACTAAAGACTTGAACTTGCTCAATTCATCCTGATCGAGCTGTTCCAGAAGAGCCTGCAGGTTGAAGTCCAGCTGTCCGGAAGGCTCCATCTCGTCCCACGTGTGAGATCTGCGCTTCGGCTTGGTGGCAGAATCAAGGGGAGAAATGGAGACAGTGAATCCGTGCTCCTGTCTCAAACACCCGTCACCTCTGTGCCACAAGCAGACATATATCCTCACTGCTTACCTTGCTCCTTCAAGAACAAAGTCCCCAATAGAGATAAAATTCACACAGAACTCTCCTACTGCTCGGCTTGGCATATGCGGTTCGCCTTTTGAGTCTTGGACTCCGAGAACACGCAAGGCCCTGAGGGCAGGGGTTAGTCTATACTGCTGCATCTCGTGTTCCTAGCAGATCGGCAGCTTTCAGTAAATTTGTGTACAGATGAGCTAATGAGACCTATTAAGGTTAGCACTTGGTAACAACTTAATATGTAGTAATCTTAGGAGATTTATGGATCTTGGGTACTAGAGTGGGATCTTCAGTTGAAAATATCTTGACACTCACTATGCAGTCATGTGGTGTGGCTTCTCGATTTACTGTTCACCTAGGAGGAGACAGCACGCCTGGATTGAAACCTTGCTCACTGAACACAGGGATGGATGTATTCATGGCATAAATCGTGGTGATGGTTTCATGGTGTATACTTATCTCCATACTCATAAGGTTGTATACAGTCGTCTCCCCTTATCCGTGGGGGGTACATTTCAAGACCCCCAGTGGATGCCTGAGACCATGGATAGTACGGACCCTCATATATGCTGTTTTTTTCCTATGCATATGTATATACCCAAAGTAAAGTTTAATTTATAAATTAGTTACAGTAAGATTAATAACTAGTCCAAGATGGCTACAAAGTGACTGACGGGCGGGTAGTATATAATCATGGACATGCTGAACAGAGGGATGATTCACTTCCTGGGTGGGACTGAGAGGGAAGGCTCTAGATTTCATCATGGTACCCAGAATGGCACATGATCTACAACTTATGAGTTATTTCTGGAATTTTCCATTTAGTATTTTTGGACCATGGTTGACCACAGGTAACTGAAACTATGGAAAGTAAAACTGCAGATAAGGAGGGACTACTGTACATTAAATATGTGCTTTTTAATTTTTTTTTCTAGCTCTATTGCGGTATAATTGGCAAATAAAATGGTACATATTTATGTTACACGATGCGATGTTTTGATATATTTATCAATTGTAAAATGATCAAGCTAATTAACACATCACCTGACACAGTTATCTTTTTTGTGGTAAAAAATGTAACACCTACTCTCTCAGCTAGGTGTGGTGGCTCACGCCTGTAATCCTAGCCCTCTGGGAGGCTGAGGCAGGAGGATCAGTTGAGCTCAGGAGTTCGAGACCAGCCTGAGCAACAGTGAGACCCCGTCTCCACTAAGAATAGAAAGAAATTGGCTGGACAACTAAAAATATATAGAAAAAATTAGCCGGGCATGGTGGCGCATGCCTGTAGTCCCAGCTACTTGGGAGGCTGAGGCAGAAGGATTGCTTGAGCCCAGGAGTTTGAGGTTGCTGTGAGCTAGGCTGATGCCATGGCACTCTAGCCTCAGCAACAGAGCAAGACTCTGTCTCAAAAAAAAAAAAAAAGTTAGAAACTTTCAAAGCCATTCTTATTACAAAAAAAAAAAATCTACTCTCTGAAATTTTAAGTATAGTTTTATTAACTACAGCCACCACACCGTACAATAGATCTCTAGCACTTATTCATTCTGCCTCAAACTTTGTACCCTTTGACCAACATCTCCCCATTTCTCCCATGTACAGCTTTCTGTACATTATAACTCAATAAAGTGGTTTAAAAATCAAAATGCAAAACAAAAAACCAGTTGAGTGTTTAAACCTAAGCCTGAACTTCCAACTGTAAAACAAGTACAGCATCACCCATTCCATTAGGTGGCCGAGTATTCATTTACTCAAACAAAAGTTCCCATGGGACACCAGGAACAATTTTAGAACTAAAGTTACAGTGGCAAAGATAGGTGACAACCAATTCCAGTACATATACGGGGTGGGCGGGAGAAGCAGACATTTCACATGTACATTCAAACAGAAGTGACATAAAAACATGAAGGTGCATACAAAAGTAGGGTGACTTCTGCTCTGGGTCATGTGACTGTGGGCCTTTTCTCAGAGGAAATATCATTTCAACTGAGATCTACAGAGTAGGGAGAACCCAGTCATGGGAATTTGTGGGGGATGAAAATACCAAGCAGAGTAAACCACCAGTATCCAAGCCCAGAGCCAGAACGAGTTCCGTGTGTCTGAGGCAGAGTATGGGGCGTGTACTGGAGGGACACAACCTGCCGCTCATACCCTAGGATCAGACACCGCATCACAGAGGCAGTTGCAGGTGAAACTAGGATTTTTTGGGTTAGATTCCAAGTACGGCAGGAAGCCGCTCCAAGCTTTCCAGCAGGGACACAGCACGATCTGCTATCTGGAAGCACTTTCTCACTGCCCAGGGACTACAGAGCACAGGGCAGTCCCACCAAGGGGCTGTTAAAAATTTTTCATGACATTTGTTAAAGACAGTAAAGACGACTTTATTCAAGAGGGTTGACTGCAATGGGTGCTTTTGCGATAGGGGAGGGAAATTGGGCGTAACTTTGAATACGGCGAGGCCGACTGGAGAACTGCAGATTGATGGCCGGTGTGAACTAAAATAAAATTTTAAGGCTCACCCCCTACCAGCTGACTAAATGGACCCCCTTGTGGCCAGAGGAATATCCTGAAACTAAATTGCCTGTGAGAAGGAAGGAGGTCAGACATGCCTTACCATGCCCCCCTCCCTTCCTGGGGACAAACTTTATAACCCATTAACAGGCCTAAGGGTATGTAAGACAAACCTGAAGGTGGCTTATCTCTGATAAACAGCTCCTTATGTCGAAACATTCCAAGCCTTTAGACAAAGCTTCATGTCTTTAACCAATTACAAGCCAAAGAATCTTTAAACCCGCCAATAACCTGTAAGCCCCTCGCTTGGGGCCCACCTTTTTGGGCCAAACCAATGTATGCCTCCTACCTATTGGTTTATGACTTTACCTGTAACCCCTGTCTCCCTGAAATGTATAAAACCAAACTGTAACCCAGCTACACCGTGTCCACTGCTCTAGGCCTCTTGGGTGTGGCTCCGGGTCATGGTCCTCAAATTTGGCTTGGAGTAAATCTCTTTAAAATTATTTTGCAGAGTTTGGTCTTTTTTCCGTTGACACTGGGAAGCAGGGTTGGGTGGAAAATTACTCAGAGGGGACTTCAAGGCTGGGAGATTCTTGCTCAAGGCGGGTCAGGGTGGGGGATGGGGAATACAGTCATCACCCATCAGATTCCAAGGCTGGGGGATTTCTGCTAAGCTGACTCAAGTTTGGTCAAGTGCGGAGGGTCTGCCCTGCCTACGTAGGATTCTGACTTTATCCAGGCGACAGTAGTGCCAGCCAACACCTTGGCAGCCCCTGCTACCTGCCAGGCACCGCAGTCAGCAGCTCGGACTTGGCTCATCTAACCCTTATGGTATTCCCAAATGTCCTCTTCCCCACTTCAGGTATTGATATGGAAGCACCACAGAAATTAGACAAGTCACCCAAGGTCACACGCCAGACACTGGCCGAAGCAGGCTGTGAGTGGGGCGTAAGAGCTCCAGAGGGTTTTAATCAATCCCTCCACCATCACGGTCATTTGACCTTGGGCACAGCTGTGGGGAAGGAATTGAATTCAGACTACACATCTGGAGAGAAATCAAGAGAGGTTTTTTTCCCCTCGGGAAATAACCCCAAGCATATACTGTTAATTTTTTTGAGACAGAGTCTCCCTCTGTTGCCCTGGCTAAAGTGCCGCGGCTTCAGCCCAGCTCACAGCAACCTCAAACTCCTGGGCTCAAGGGATCCTCCTGCCTCAGCCTCCCGAGTAGCTGGGACTACAGGCATGTGCCACCATGCCCGGCTAATTTTTTTTTTATTTTTTAGTAGAGACAGGGTGTCGCTCTTGCTCAGGCTGGTTTCAAACTCCTGAGCTCAAGCGCTCCTCCTGCCTCGGCCTCCCAGAGTGCTAGGATTACAGGCGTGAGCCACCGCACCCGGCCGTTAACTAATTTTTGACAAGGGCTTTAAGAACACACAATGGGGAAAGAACAGTCTCTTCAATAACTGGTGCTGGGAAAACTGGATATTCACATGCAAAACAATGAACCTGGGGCCTATTTCACACTGTACACAAAAGTCAGCTCAAAACGGATAAAAGAAAGACCTGAATCCATATGAATCCTAAGGAAAAAAAAAGAAAACACGTTTTCATGCTGAGTGCCCTTTGACCCTTGTCCCTTCACCTGGCCAGGCATGCAGACATGACATCTGCAACCACGGAGGTAAGAGCACCCCGCTGAAGGCGGCAGCGCAGCAAGAGCTGAGCCCGGCCCCGTGGGGTCAGGCTGCTGAGCCTTAGCACACGCCAGACTTCGCCGTGAGGGGACGAAGCCAGCTGAAGCGCCCTGTACCTCAGGCGTGAACATCCTGCTCTAAAAACAGAAGGCTGCCATCCCGGCTTCCACACCCAACGGGACTGCTGGGCCACACCCCTAGTAACTTCATTAGCATTGAGGTTTGCAGCAAATCCTGATGACCACTTAACTTTTCCTGCCCTTAGGTAAGCAACTTTTCTTCCCCATTTTTCTCCATGTAAAATTCACATAACATAAAATTAACCATTTTAAAGTGAACAATTAAATGGCCTTTAGTGCATTCAGTGTGATACAACCACCATCTCGGTCTAGTTCTCGAGTACTTTCCTCGTCCCAGAAGGAAACCTCATTCCCATTAAGCAGCCACTCTCATTGCTTCTCCCCCAGCCCCCAACAACCATTAAACTGCTTCTTTCCCTATACATTTTCCTGTTCTGGAAGTTTCACATAAATGGCTCCTTACTTTACATACAAAAGTTAACTCAAATGAATCAAAGACCTAAATATAAGAGTCAAAACTGCCCAATATTTTAAGGTATTCATGAGCTGCCTTGAGTTTTATGCAGGCTTAAGAAAAACGACATTTTTCTAATGAGTGTTTGATCCTCCGATTAACAGAAGCAACTGTCACCATATTCCCACCCCCTCCTCCCTCAAAAGACAAAGAACCACTGCTTAAGATCCTCAAGCCTTTTTTTTCTAGTTTTCAGAGTCTCTAGGCTCTATAATCTATGTAAATTTGACTTCAGATTACTAAAACTAAACGGATGAATACATTAGAAATTTAAAAGGGGTTATCTGAATAACTTCTTTCAGATATTTCCCATTTTTTCCGTTTTTAAAAGTGATGATGGCAACTATGCCCACCCCATAAAGGGTTAAGTGAGGTCATTGTGTAAGGACCATCCTTCAGAGCATGGGGAAGGGAAATTTGGCAAGGTGAAGCAATTGCCAATTTCAAACAGCTGTTAAGTGTTGAAGCCAATCGTCTAATCCTTGCAGTTTTATTCTAGAACCTGTGAATTCAATCCCTCTGCTAATTGGAGCAAATGACTATAATTCTAACATCCAATAATCCTATGGGAGAAAATAAGGACAATTTAGAAAAGTCAACTAATTAACAAAGAATAAGTATTCTGTTACATTAGGAGATTTATTATATAAAATGTGTCAAAATCTGGCTGGCTCGGTGTCTCACACCTGTAATCCTAGCACTCTGGGAGGCTGAGGCGGGTGGATCGTTTGAGCTCAGGAGTTTGAGACCAGCCTGAGCAAGTGTGAGACCCCGTCTCTACTAAAAATAGAAATCAGCTGGACAACTAAAAATATATATAGAAAAAAATTAGCCGGGTATGGTGGTGCATGCCTGTAGTCCCAGCTACTCGGGAGGCTGAGGCAGGAGGATCGCTGGAACCCAGGAGTTTGAGGTTGCTGTGGGCTAGGCTGACGCCATGGCACTCTAGCCCGGGCAACAGAGTGAGACTCTGTCTCAAAAACAAAAACAAAAACAAAACAAAAAAAAGAATGTGTAAGTATAGATCAGATGTGAAGGTGGGTAGCTGCATGGATCACCTAAAAGATAGATATATGGCGAAAACTTGGGTAACTATGAAAACACAAGCACATTGAGACTTTTCAGTGGTGATACTGGAACTTCTCCTTCCTCCACAGTCTCTGGTCATGCAGTTGCAATTGCACGTGTTTGGCGGACTGTGGACATTGCAGTCGGGGGAGCCCTGGCACAGAGAGGGGTTTGACCTGAAAGCCCAGTAACCCTTTGAGGTCTGACACCCCAACATTCAAAGAAAGGGAGGAGGAATTTTATCATAGAGACAACTAACAGTGGAGTGGAGAAAGAGAGAAATAAAGTCAAGCTGCAGAACTGTTACTTACCTTCCCAACGCCTGGCAGGACTCCTCACCTCTGAGGGCAGTGGGCAAAGAAAGCTCTGGTAGAAGGCTTTCTCTTTCTGCTCAAGGTCTGTGATTGGCCCTTGGGACCCAATCCCCTATTACCAAGAACTTCCTGTATCCACCCTGATTACTGATAGGAGGAGACTATTTCCTCAACCTGCGCCTCACGTTCCCCTGTACCTGTGGTTCTCAATCTTGGCTTGCATTTCCTCCCCACCCCCACTGCTGTGCCTCCTTCTTTTTTTTTGTTTTTGTTTTTTCTGTTTTTGGCTGCATGTTAAACTCACCTATTGGGGCATCATCTCACTGTATCGATGCCCAGACATTCTGGTTCATAGGTCAGATGCCCTAATCTGTCCATACACTGGGATTCTTTAAAGAGTCCCAGATAATTGTAATTGCACTGTGTTTGAGAACCATTGCATAGAGCGTGCAGCTGTGACTAGCTGCCTTCTCCTGTTATACAGGTATATTAAAAATCCATCCGCATTTAATATTAAAGATCAATGACACATTAAATACCAGCCTGAGCAACACAGCAAGACTCCGTCTTTACAAAAAATTTTAAAAAATTAGCCGGGCGAATTGGCATGCCTGTAGTCCCAGTTACTCTGGAGGCTTAGGCAGGAGGATCGCTTGAGCCCAGGAGTTTGAGGTTACAGTGAGCTGTGATCACTCACTGCTTTAGTCTGGGCAACAGAGCGAGACCCAGTCTCTAAATAAATAGATAAATAAATAAACACATCAAAGAACCAAGTTCACCGGTTTAACATTCGCAATATTAATTTTGTAGACATAAGTGAGACCGTAAAATTTTGTTTTGCAGCTCTTTTTATGTTTTAGAACAAATATATCTATATCTATGTTGCTATCTACTTATGAGCTCAAATTTGAAGCATCTCCAGACCAATAAAATATACAATAAGTTTAATACAATAAAATAGTTTCGTACAAGCTATTTTTGTAAAAATGTAACACAGGAGACGTATTGTCACAGCAAGTGTTACAGCGGGTGGTTCTGACAACAAACAGAGTGGCACATGGAGAATCGGAGAATCGAGGTTTATTCACTGGCGGGCTCAGAGGGGTCTCGCCACCAAATTCTGAGCCAGCCCCGTCTACCCAATTTTTCCCACTTTTTTTAGGTTGGGGTGGTCTGAGGGGTGGGGTCTCAGGTGGCTAATGTGCCAGGTTATAGGTTAGTATTATGTTGATGCGCCAGGTAATAGGTTAGGTGATGAGCCAGGTAATAGGTTAGTATTATGTTAATGAGGGTCTTCCGAGGGGTGGGGTCTCAGGTGGCTGATGCGCCAGGTAATAGATGGGGGTCTTCCTTATCAATATTACAAATTAATTAAAAATGTAATTAATCCAGAACGGAAACACAAAGGTATGTGTGCTAGAAGGCTAACATTCAATGAGTCATGATGGCAAACAACAACAGAATTAAAGAACAAAGTAGTTATAACTGATGTCGGTCAATTACTTTCCATAGTAATTCAGTCCTTCAATCTGGGATCCTGCCTCCAAAAATGAAGGAAAAGAGCCAAAGAAGAAAGACGGAGAGGAGTGGTCTCTAAGGTTCTGTGAACTAAAATAAAATCTTAAGTCTCACACCCTCCCCCCCACCGGCTGACTCAATGGACCCCCTCGTGGCCAAAGGAATATCCTAAAACTAAATTGTCTGCCAGGAAGAGGGAGGTCAGGCATGCCTCATCATGCCCCTCCCTTCTTGGGTACATCCTTTGTAACTCATTAACAGGCCTAAGGGTATGCAAGACAAACCTGCAGGTCCTCAATTTACACAACAAATCTATGTCCGATGACTTATCTCTGATAAACAGCTCCTTTTGTTAAAACATTCCAAACCTTTAGACAAAGCTTCATGTCTGTAACCAACTACAAGCCAAAGAATCTTTAAACCCACCTATTACCTGTAAGCCGGCCCCCCTCCCCTTCGAGATGGCCCACCTTTTTACCTTTTTGGGCCAAACCAATGTATGCCTGCTACGTATTGATTTATGACTTTACCTGTAATCCCTGTCTCCCTGAAATGTATAAAACCAAACTGTAACCCAGCCACATCGAGTCTATTTGCTCAAGATTTCTTTAGCTTGGCCTCGGGTCATGGTCCTCAAATATGGCTCAGAGTAAATCTCTTTAAAATTATTTTACAGTTTGGCTTTTTTTTTTTTCCATTGACAAGATTGGCGCCCAGACGTGGGGCTCAGAGAAGACTCAGATTGGCCGAAGGAGTAGCCTGAACTCGGTGCCAGGTACGGGCATGGCCAGCTTTTGGGGTCTCTGACTCCGAGCTTCTCCTTTGGCAGAACCGGTAAGTCCTCCTTGAGCTCCGGACCTCCCGTTTTTGGTTGATGGTCTTGGTTTACTCTGAACTGATTAATTTCCTAGGAATTGTTATTTGGGATCCTAACTTAGATTTGGAGGTGCATTCTAAAGGGTCTTCTCCGTTGTCTTTTTATCCTAGAATTAATCTCAATTGGCTTTTCTGTGCATTTTTGAAAGAGGAAACTGGACTGTCTTATTTGTAGATAAATGAGAGCCTGAGTTCCTCAGCTCCGAAGGGAAGGGGCATCTTAGTCTCCTCCCAACCTTGGCAGCCTTGGGTGCCCAGGGTCTTGAGTGGGAGTTGCCTGGGGCGATTCCCCGAGGTGAGAGTGGCCCTGTAGGGAACAACAAGTTAATTAAAAGAAGGCTCGTCCAGGAAACGCATATAAGAGCTGATCACTTGGCCTTTTGAGCCCTCTCGGAGGTATTAGACCCCCAAGAGAGAAACTGAGACCCGGAAGAGGGTGGGACCAACTCATTGTTGAAACATTGAGGAGACCCACCCACAATCAGCACACTCTGATCCACGAAACCAAACACTGTATTACAGTTTAGTTGCTTCTTTTAAAGAAAAATGGGAAATCCTTTAAAAATGAGAAAAGACAAGGAGAATGACCCCCGTTGGGCACCCCAGTTGGTTTGTGGCACTTACAAGTATTTGTGTAAATGAAAAGATTCAAAGACATGCCAGGTTTTTCTAGGGCTCCAGCTGGTTATAGCTAATTCTCGTGCACAAGTTTTTACGAAAGAGCAAATTACATCAAGGAAAATTCAGAGCTCAAATGGTCAGCCTACCACTATAGAGTTAAAATGTCTCAACCTATTCCTCTCTCTTTTCTGGCTACTCTAAAACCTGCTAACTTTTTCCATTGATGTTAAGATAACTCATTGATTCTGCTATTTACAATTAAAAGGCTATCTGGAGATCCTGCAGTCAGTTCTAGCTAAAATACAAACATTGAAAAACTCATTTTGAACTAAAGGAAAAAAAAAGGGTAAAGAGGTTTTTTTTTTTTTTTTAAAAATCAAACTTCCATGGAAACTGCTTTACCCAAAACTTTGATCCACAGTCCTAATTAGGTTACCTATCAGGGCAACTAAACTTTGCCATGTGAACAAGTTCTGGTTTCATCAGAAGAACTTTAGATCCAGCTGTCTTTTACAGACTGGTGAGTTTGGGTTACCGTCTCATGGCTAGAGTTATAGGGTAAAATCTATGGGAACTTTGTGTGTGTGTGTGTGTGTGTGTGTGTGTGTGTGAGTGTATATGTTTAGGTATGTTTTGTGTATGTCCATGTAGATTTTTAAAATAACCAGTTTGAGATTTACTGAAATGTGGCAAAGATAGTATAGAGAGTTCCCATGTAACCTCCAAGCTTTATCTGGTGTTCATATAACATCTTACGGGTCTGTGGCATAATTGTCAAGGCTAAGAATTAACATTTGTATAATACTATTAACTAAACTACAGACTATATTTGGGTTTCACCTATTTTTTTCCACTAATGTCCTTCTGTTGCAGGATCCATTCCAGGACAGCATGTTTTATTTAGTATTTAATCAAGCAATATCTTAGTTTTTTTCCCATTTGTGACAGTGGCTCTGTCATTTCTTGTTTTTCTTGATCCAGGCACTTTTGACAAGTCCTCATTAGGTATTTTATACAATGTCTTTTAACTAGCATTTACCTGGGTTTTTTTTTTTTTATGATTAGATTAGAGCTGTGGGTTTGGGGGAAGAACATCAGAGTGGCAAAGTGTCCCTGTTGCATCATGCTAGGTGGTACAGGGTGTCCACACAAATTATTCCTAATGTTGCTAACCTTGATCGCTTGGTGAGGGTGTTATCCGCCAGGTTCCTCCCATCGAGTTCCTGCTTTTCTCTTTCCACACTTAGTAAGTCCAGCCAACTCGAGGGGAAGGGAATCTAGCTCCCCCGCCTGAAGAAGGAGTATCTACATATTCTATTTGCAATTCTTCAGGAGGATTCGCCTCAGCTCCCTCTTTATTTATGCAAGAGCACTACTAATTGTTTTATTTTAAAAAATCAAATAAATATACATACTTCTCATAAGATGAACTTAACGTTTTGTTCATCTTTCATACACATGGGGTGATGAAGGGGAAGTGAGCCTCTGTGTAATGTTATGCAGCGATTGTCTGCGACAAGGTGCGAAGGCCACATGCCTTCAGGAGTGAGATAATGAGTCTGAGTGAAGCCTGTAGGGTGAGAGAGAAGAGAGGAGAGGAGACCGGGGAGCCGGCAAACACTCATCCTGTCTGTGCCTATTAGTGGCCCAGTCAGGAGCCATTTCCCTACCTTCCCTGTTCCTGGCACAGCTGCTTTCTTCCTACAGAGGCTAAAAGGCCACACACCTTGGTGGGGACACTGCCTCAGTCTTGCACGAAGTGACTAGACAGAACATCTACTGTGGTGCTTCTGGAAAAATTGCCCTCCATGATAAGGAAGAACCCGTGCACAGTTGGAAGCTTCATCTGTACTTTCCTTTTTTTCTTAGACATATTTGAATAAGGTCATGGTGTGCAGTGGTGTTGCCATCTTGTGACCAGTGGAGGAAAGCCAGTTCTCTGAAGATAGTCTAGAGGTTGATGAGAAAAAGCCTGGATCCTCCCTGACATCTTAAGGTATTGAACAAATCCTGGAAATTTTAGGCTTCTATTTCTGTGAGATGATTAAAAAACAAATCCTTGGCGTTTAAGTAATTTATAGATAAGTAATCTGCGTCTTGCAACTGAACGCTGTAGTAAGGGCAAATACAAACAAAAAGTAAGAGGCTTAATTCTGTTAAAAATAAGGAGAGATGCACCCCCCTTCCCTATAGCATTTTCATTAGAACACTCATTATTGTAAATTCTTTTTCTGCCCCTTTGAGATGTATGTAAATCTTGTTAAAAAGCCTCTGGCCAATTTTACAACCCAGGAATGGCTTTCTCAAAGGTCTGGGAACCATCTCTTTGAAATGTGAATACCAAAGGAGTTATACCCCCGTTGCCCAGTTTCTGTAGGAGGGAGGATAGGAAGATTGTCACTCCGATTACCAAGAAAATTGAGGATGAGCTTGTATGTAACAACTGGTCCTGTCATGTTCTTTCTCTCTTTTTTAGGAGTTTAGAAACAGGGAGTTTATTTTTCATTTAATTAAAAAATGGAGAAACATTTATTATAGATTATAGTACCAAAGGATAAAGTGCCAAGTAATGTCTTTAAAACATAGATACACATAAATATTCAAATAATTAAAATTAACCCAATAAGGTGTAGTTTATTTTTATCCCACTGTTTAGTTCTGCAACTTTAGTTAATTCACTGCTTGAATATGTTTAAAAGCAAAATAGTTAAAGCACTGGTTAAATAATTTTCTTATTGTGCACTGGAAATGCTTCTACGACAATTTATAGTGAACTGGAAAACCCATGATTACTACATTGGAGAGGCTGCTACAGGCTTCCTGCTTCCCAGGGTCAGAGCACCTCTGGTACCTTAACAATCAGGTATCATCAGATAGGTCCCGTATGTAGGGTTTGGTGACATTTACCAAACGTATTAGATTCCTAAGGCTGCTGTAAGAAGTCACCACATACTTGGCAGGTTAAAACAACAGAAACCAAGGTCCACACTCCCTCCAGAGGCTCCAGGGGAGATTCTGTTCTTTGCCCCTTCTAGTGCCTGGTGTTTGCCTGCTTCCTTGGCTTGTGGCCACATCCCTGCAATTTCTGCCTCCACCTTCACGTTGCCTTCTCTTCTGTGTGTCTTGTCGTCTGTCACTCACCAAGACACCTGACGTGGGAATTAGGGTGCACCCTGATAATCAAGATGATCCCTGTCGTGGCTACTTTTTGCTCCTGAGCTCAGTAGTGAAGGAATGAATGATTACTAGAACCACATAGTGTTTAGAGACAAGGGGAGAGACTAAAACCTAAAGGAGAAAATGGCCTCCTCAGCTAAGTTCCTCCCCGTATTTATTTACAAGGACACGTTCGAAGGGTCAGGGCCATTTGGTAATTTCTTTAACAACTTCCACTCAGGTCAGCTTCAGGTGGGCATTTTCGCCTGACCCTTCATTCCCCTTGCTCTCGTTCTTTCCATCCATCCCTCCATCCATCCATCCTTTCTTGTAGGCCCAGCCCCCACAGATCCCCTCATCTCAAGATCCTTAACTTGATTACATCTGCAGAGACCCCCTTTCTAAAGTCACAATCACAGGTTTCAGGGATTAGAAAGTGGACCTATCTTTTTGGACACCACCATTCAAGCCTCCAGTCTGCCCACTGGCCCTCCAAAATCAGCATGTCTCGTGCAAAATACACTCACCCCATCCCAACATCCCCAAAGTGTCAAACTATTACAGTATCAACTTTAAAATCATATCTAAATACTATTAGCTCAAATGTCCCAAATGTCATCATCTAATCCTGTAAATCATGTATGGGTGAGACTCTGGTTAAGAGCCATCCTGTGGCAACATTCCCCTCCATCCGTGGACCTATTAAACTAGAAAACCAGCTGTCCGCTTCTAAAATACAATGGAACAGCCACAGGATAACAGTCATAAATATTCCTATTCCAAAAAGGAGAAAATGGAATGTAGAGAGGAGTCATCAGTCCCAAGGTGCATAAAAATCCAGCAGAAAAAGTTCCATGAGGTTTTAAGCCCTGGGAATAACCCCCTGCGGTTGGATGCCCGGCACCCGTAGCTCCATCGCGGGGCCGAGCCTCTGCGGTCCTTTCCTGTTCTCTCACTTGAGGTTTAATTATTGTTGATTTTGAGAACACATAATGGGTTGGATCTGCTTGATTACACAAAAGGGCGAGTTTTTTTTTTCTGTCTTTGTAATGTATTGCCTGAGATGTGCATCACATTCTGGTTTGATGTTTATTCAACAATAAAATTGTTTTCTTTCTCTGCTACCTTCGTGAAGAGGTTTTCTGGGTTGGGAAATTTTGTTTTTGATCCTGTGTCCCCAGGATGAAGGACCACACCCAAGCACTGTCTCCTGTACCGCTTCGTTTTCTATTCCTCAGAGCGCTCACCGCTACCCTGGATCACCCTGCTCTGTGGTGAGGTCTGCCGGGTTGAGAAGATTGTGTTTTCAGGTATATTTCTCCCGCATCTGCTCCCTGTCTAGAAGAATCCAATTCCAGATGTCTTTGAAACGTCTGTATTTGCTAAGCAAATAAATACATGGGCTGATTTTATTGAGGCCAAAGATGCGAACTAATTACAGAGCCCAGCAAACACACGGCCTGTGGGAGGGCAGGCATGAGTGCGGCGGGGCAACATGGCTCCCAGACGCCCCCAGGCCCCGCGCACTTATGCGCCAGCAGAGACGCCCCCCGAAGCGGGGTGTGGGTTGGGGTTTGTGGTGGGGCACGACACCACGCATTGGTTTATATTCCTGACGTTGGTTCATATTCACTCACACGTGCATCTGGGCACTTGCTATACTGCGCACACACCTGTGGGTTTATGGGTTTGTTCACGCGCCCATTGAGGCCCCCTAGCACCTCAGCCTCTTCCCCTCAGTTGCCACCTCAACGGTTTTTCGGTTCCCGCCTAGTCCTGATTCCGCCCCCTATCGTCCAATTGGCCCGGCGCACGGGGCCCAGGCGGAAGCTCCCATTTCTGTCTTTTTCTATTGGGCACGCTGCCGGTGGCGTCACAAGTTTCATCCAATGGGAACCAGTCTGGAACTTCCCGCTCAGCGCCCGGCCCAGGGCGCGTGGTATAAAAGGCCTGCTCCGGGTTGCGCGCCGGATTCCGGAGCCTGCGACCTTCGCAGGGGTCTTCACCCGCCCGCGGGTGGAATCGGAACGGCCGCCTGGAAGTTACCGCCCCTCTTCAGGCGCTCGTGAACCGGAGCTCCCAGTTCCCGAGGGCTCAGGAAGGCGTCAGCTTGTCCTCACCTGATGAGTCACACGAGGTCTGTGCTGCAGATGGGCAACCACGAGCCCGCAGGTGAGAAGGGTAAGAACCGCGCCCAGAGAAAGGGTGGAGAAGGAAGGACTGGCGTCCGTGGGTGGGGTGCGGGGCTCGGAAGAACGTGTGGACATCTCCCTCTCCGCCCTCCCCTCTGTCCCTGTCCCCATCTTCCTCCCCTCCTTTCCGTAGGTGCAACCTCGCGGCCCAGCAGCCCGGCCAGGTGCGTGCCTTCGGCCAGGTGCGTGCCTTCGGCTTACGATGGAGAAGGGCGGAGGTGGGACCGCGGGGTGAACACGGAGCCGGGCGTGAGGAGGGAGGTGGAACCCGGATGAACACCGAGCCGGGCGTGAGGAGGGAGGTGGGATTCGGGGAGGAACAGGGAACTAGGTGTGAGGAGAGAGGTGGAACGCGGGGTCGAACACCGAGCTAGGCGTGAGGAGGGAGGTGGGATTCTGGGACGAACACCGAGCCATGGGTGAGGAGGGAGGTGGGATTCGGGGAGGAACAGGGAACTAGGTGTGAGGAGGGAGGTGGAACGCGGGGTCGAACAGCGAGCTAGGCGTGAGGAGGGAGGTGGGATTCGGGGACGAACACCGAGGCGGGCGAACACCGAGGCGGGCGTGAGGATAGAGTGCGGGCTCGTTGGCCAGTTGGACCAACGACGGCACACCCAGGCTGGGCCCAGGAGAAGGGCAGGCGGCGGAGGGAGGAGAAAGTGAAAGAGGAAGGGGCGCATTCAGGATCCTGATTTTTCTTCCTCCTGCCCCACCTCCCGAGCTGAGGCTCTATTCTCTCGTTAGGCGGCTCTTCACAATTGATGACTTTGAAATCGGGCCTCCTCTGGGCAAGGGGAAATTTGGGAATGTGTACCTGGCTCGCCTCAAGGAAAACCATTTTACTGTGGCCCTGAAGGTTCTTTTCAAGTCCCAGATAGAGGATGAAGGACTGGAGCACCACCTACGCAGGGAAATTAAAATCCAGTCGCATCTACAGTAAGGACAGTCTCGACATAAGACTCCCGCACTGGGTCTTTGCTTGTTCTCCTGTTTTCCTCTTCCATCTCTGACGTCCGAACCCAGCATTTGTTAGCGTCAAATTCTACATGCCCCCCCCCCCATACTACCCCCAAGAAAACCCTTTACTTCTATCATTAAGATTTTTCTCTGTTCATTCCAGTTACACCATGTAAATCTCCCTCTGTGTGGCAGGCACCAAATCTTGATGCCTGTTCCCTGTTCTCCCTTCACTCACTCCCAGACTGAGCTGTTATTATTTTGGTCCCAGCACAATTGCCACTTGTGTGACCAATCACTGAGGATAGCATCATGTGTTGGGCCTCAGGGAAAACTGTGACCCTTCTTCCATCCTTCCTTCAGACACCCCAATATCGTAAGGCTGTACAATTACTTCCATGATGCTCACCGGATATACCTGATCCTGGAATATGCTCCAAGGGGTGAGCTCTACACGGAGCTGCGGAAAAAACAGAAATTCGATGAGCAGCGAACAGCCACGGTGAGGGGGTGCTGGAGGCTCTGGCTCTATGAGTTTACTGTGGGCTGGTCAGTGGTCTGTGTTTGTGGCTGTCATGAGTGTTCAGATTTCTTTTTTAAAAGTTTATTTCTGAATTTTCTATAAATTTTATTTTTTAAATTTTCATCTATTTTTAAATTTTCTTTTAAATAAACCCCAAATGGACACATGTAAGTTTTATATAATGACACAAACATCCTACAGCTTCACATTTGGGTACCCTGATTACCTTCAGTGTATCTCTAGAACATTTTATGTAGTGTGTATAAGTTTGGATTCTTTGGTTGTAAGCAACGGAATCTACCTAAAGCAAAGAAACATACCAAAAGGCTGTGAAGGAGTTTGCTGAATAAATGGATAGAACTGGCTTAGAAATAGGTACCAAGAGATTTCTAGAAAGGGAACCACAGCAGTGATCTTCCAGCAGCAATGGTCAAGTCAGCTTGCTCTGTCAAAATGAATGATCTTCTATCTTTCCTCCTGTTTCTGTACCATTTCCTCAGTCCTCAAAGTCCAGTGGGAGATCATCTAAATAGCTCAGTGTGGGCTGTGTGGCTACTTGCTGTGCTAGGGCAACAAGGAAGATCTGTCCATCCTGTAACACCAAAAAAATGGGGGAGAGGAAATCCTTCCCCACCAATGACCACAATGCTGTTAAAAAGGAGGGTAATGGAGTTGAAAAGCAAAAAACAAAAGATCCCACTACAATCATAAAATTCATGAGGGGTATTCTACCTTGTAGGGAAATTGTGGCAGGCTTTACTTCCAGATTGCCTTTCTTTGCTCACACAGATAATAGAGGATTTGGCAGATGCCTTGGCTTACTGCCATGACAAGAAAGTGAGTCACAGGGATATTAAGCCAGAAAAGCTGCTTCTGGGATTCAGGGGTGAGGTGAAGATTGCAGATTTTGGCTGTTCTATGCACACTCCCTCTCTGAGGTAGGTCTGGTGGTGTTGGTGGGGTGGGCCCTGAGTACTAGTTAGGAATGATCCATTTTGATTTATTCCACAAGTAAGACCCAGATACAAACCTGGGTTTATATTTGAATGTTGCTTTTTTCAAATTATTTTATTTTTAAATTTTATTTTGTTTATACATGTTTTAGAGACAGGGACTCACTCTGTCACTCAGGCTGGGGGACAGTGGGGTGATCATAGTTCACTGCAGCCTTGAACTCCTGGCTTAAGTGGTCTTCGTGCCTCAGCCTCCCGAGTAGTTGGGATTACAGGTGCATGCCACCACGCCCCACTGACTTACTGTCCAGGCTCCAAATCTTTCTTGATGCTAAGAATATTCTTATGGAAACATTCTGGATCATAAGCTAAATAATTGTATGAACAATTCCAAATAATGGATTTAGTAAGTCCTCGTACTTGCCTTCTCTTAACCTTGGTCCATTTAAAAAGTCTATCTCCAGGCTGGGTGTGGTGGCTCACACCTGTAATCCTAGCACTCTGGGAGGCCGAGCTGGGAGGATTGCTTGAGGTCAGGAGTTCAAGACCAGCCTGAGCAAGAGTGAGACCCCATCTCTACTAAAAATAGAAAGAAATTAGCTGGACAACTAAAAATATATAGAAAAAATTAGCCGGGCATGGTGGCGCATGCCTGTAGTCCCAGCTACTTGGGAGGCTGAGGCAGAAGGATTGCTTGAGCTCAGGAGTTTGAGGTTGCTGTGAGCTAGGCTGACGACATAGCACTCTAGCCTGGGCAACAGAGCGAGCCTCTGTCTCAAAAAAAAAAAAAAAAAGTCTATCTCCAAACCCCTGTGCTCAGGAGAGGACTGTCCAGGATGTCCTAAGGTCTCCCATCTCACTGGAAGCTGGGAAGGAGGATTTCCCTCAGTTTGGGTTTCTGCTCAGTGTTCCCTTCTCTGCCTTCCTCTAGGAGAAAGGCAAGGTATGGAACACTGGACTACTTGCCTCCAGAAATGATCGAAGGGAGGACATATGCTGCGAAGGTGGATCTGTGGTGCATGGGGGTGCTCTGCTATGAGCTGCTGGTGGGAAATCCACCCTTTGAGAGCGCCTCCTACGATGAGACCTACAGACGCATTCTCAAGGTGGGAAGGTCACACTTTGGGCATTCGTGGAGGAGCTGGTTGGCTGCTGGGCCTGTGGGGACCAGGGCACACACACACAAGGTTGTCTACTAAGGTCCAGAGTGCCTTGAAGGGACTGGGGGGAAAAAAAAAAAACGGGAAGAATATTGACCAAAGAAACTAACCAAACTTATCTTTCTTTTTTCCTGGCTTCAACAGGTAGATGTGAGGTTCCCCCTGTCAATGCCTTTGGGAGCCCAGGACTTGATCTCCAGGCTTCTCAGATACAATCCCCAGGAGCGGCTGCCCCTGTCCCAGATCCCGAAGCACCCCTGGGTCCAGGCCCATTCGCAGAGTATGCTAATTCCCTGAGCCCCGTCTGCCTCTGTTCCTTGCTGTTTGTTAAGGGGGCTCTCTTGGCTTTGCTACGTTCTCTGTCTTGTTTCTTCTAAGATGCACAATGATAATTAATAAAAGTTGAATAATTTTGCATTCCTAACTAGCACTCAGGGCCCATGCCGCCGCCGCCACCACCAGACCTACCTCAGAGAGGGAGTGTGCACAGAACAGCCAAAATCTGCAATCTTCACCTCACCCCTGAATCCCAGCAGCTGGTTTTCTGGCTTAATATTCCTGTGAATTACTTTCTTGTCATGACAGTAAGCCAAGGCATCTGCCAACTCCTCTATTATCTGGTCTTCATAGTTGTGTGAGTGTGTGACTATACTGAATCTTAGTTTCTTGTGGAAACTCTTTCCCCTGAGAGTCGCCCAATATTATGCCCTCCTGCCCTGGAGATGGTGACTTCCCTCTCCTTGAAAACTACTGCCTACTTTCTTGCAGATAAATGCCCCGAGGGTACATAACCTGTCACCTATCACAGTGGCTCTTTGACTCAACTATTCCCCACGTGTAAAACAGGACTCATCAACACAAGGGTCCGCTCTCTTTGTACTGACATTCAACATGCTGCTGTTTCTGAAATGTTTCCTGCGCATCAATGCCACTCGA
>RJWJ010003429.1:0-15518 GCA_004363605.1 Indri indri
TTTTTTTTTTTTGAGACAGAGTCTCACTCTGTTGCCCTGGCTAGAGTGAGTGCCGTGGCGTTAGTGTAGCTCACAGCAACCTCAAACTCCTGGGCTCAAGTGATCCTACTGCCTCAGCCTGCCAAGTAGCTGGGACTACAGGCATGTGCCATCATGCCCGGCTAATTTTTTCTATATATTTTTAGTTGTCCAGATAATTTCTTTCAATTTTTTTTTTTAGTAGAGACGGGGTCTCACTCTTGCTCAGGCGGGTCTTGAACTCCTAAGCTCAAACAATCTGCCGCCTCGGCCTCCCAGAGTGCTAGGATTACAGGCGTGAGCCACCGTGCCCGGCCAACAAATTACTTTCTGTGGCTTAAATATTTTCATCTGTGTGTTATAGTAATTCACTGTAATTATAGTGTTTTGTGAGTATGTGTGAGTTAATTTCTGCAAAGTACTTAGAATGTTCCTACCTGTACTAAGTGCTTGGTAAATGTTAGGTATTCTTTTATATCGACTAAAAAGGAAACTATTTTATTTACAGTTAAGTAGTAGTTTGAATTTCTGTTATTAATCGAGACCTTGCTATACAAAGAGTTCAATTAATAAAGTATTTCAGGGCACAGAGTAGGTACTAAATAAATATTAGCTGCTATTATTATTTAACACAAATTGCTGATTTGATTTTTTTGCTTGACTGCTGGTATCTCCCACCTAGCTACAAGAAAATGTTTGAGATTGCCTTAGAGAAACATTGAAAACAGTATTTAGAGAACAGGGAGAAATAGCAGAAGCTCCAAATACATCTTCTTTTGAATGTCTGAAAACAGTGCCTATTGAGATACCTAGGAGTGATAGAGTATTGTCACTGCTGTTGAGTGACTGTCTCCCAGTAACCTCTTCCTTGTCAATGCCTATATAATGAGGGGATTAGTTCTGAGCGACTACAGAAATTTTTTGTTTTTCAGTGTTTTGTACCAGTTTCATCAGCAAAAAGTATTTAGTGAAATAAGCTACTCTTAACATTGTACTGGTCATTAGAAGATGAATCTTTCAGCTCTCAGTTAACCAAAGCAACTAGTAGAGTGGGGTGGATGGTTTCTTAGTGAGATTATAGATAAAATCATAATAAAATACAAAAATACAGCTCTTCACTATGTGTAAGTGAGTTAATCTTGTTACAGATTTTATACTTGTTAGTGATTGAACTGTGTGGCCTTCGTGGGCAACCACATTCCTTTTGAGCTTTTAAGGTCCTCTCGCTCCCCAACCAGAGAAGCCTGGAAGCTTGGTTTCTCTCTTTTTCCTAGGGTTGAGCAATCAGAACTTTTCTGAAGCTACTAGAAAAATTAAGAGGTGTGCTTGTTTCATCACCTTAGCTATATCTTAACCAGATAACCCACAGTCAGTCTCTAGATATTCAACAGTTAGCCATGCTTATAAGACGTATTAATTGGGAGATCTACACTATTCTGGATTAATCTTTTTTCTGTTTATTTTAGCTGCCCTTAAGATTCAGTGATGCGTTGGTACTTAGACAGCTTCGATACACTGGGATGCTGGAAACAGTTCGAATTCGCCAATCAGGATACAGCTCCAAATATTCCTTCCAGGTTTTGTTTTTATAGTGATATTTAAATATGTAGACACATCAAGTAAATTACTCCCACATATCTTGCTTATTAGTTCTTGGAGTGCACTTTTTATTTCCCTTTCTTCTTCCTTTCATTTTACCTTTTGTATACAGAATTGAAAGGGGATAGCGAATATTCACTTTCATCAAATGGCAGCAATCTCATTAAGCTTGTTATAACAGAATCTAGTACTTGGCTCTTCTCATTTGATCAGAATGTTTGCCAATACTGTTTACTCATGACATAACAATTTTTCACACCGATTTCTCCAGTAATTGAAATAGTTCAATCAAAATAATCAGTCAAAATGGAATATTTTCCATTTGATTTTTTCTAAAGTTTTTTCAGCAAGATTTTCTTTCATAGGAAGCTGCCAGCAAGGCTTACCAGGTACTCTTATCAGCTGCTGCTATAGGTATAGAAATTATATTGAAGCCGTTCAGCGCCTGAGCAAGTCTTTTCTGTTACTGGGATGGAAAGCTTCATTCTCAATTATATCCTGTAGTAGATGCCACACTTGCTTTTTTCCTGTTATAAATTTCAGGTTCTGGTTAAGTAACTTTTCATTTGGTCTCTTATACAGCTCTCACAAAAGGGATAATTAGCCTCTGCTCTTCTTTTTTTCTTCCATTCCCCTATGATAACATAATATGTAGAGCTCAAAAATCTTTCTCCTCCCCCATGTTTTTCAAATTAACCTTTTATAGTATTTTAAACTAACAAGCACTTTCTTGGTTTTCCCTGTTTAAAAGGATAAGAAAAAGATTAATAAAAGGGTAATTAACTAGTTTAGGATCTTGTTTACATGCACTTCTCTTATGATTTTACAATATTTTTTTTTTCATTTTTCAGGATTTTGTGAGCCACTTCCACGTACTTCTTCCTCAAAATACTATCCCATCCAAATTTAACATTCAGGATTTCTTCAGGAAAATAAATCTTAATCCAGATAATTATCAAGTTGGAAAAACCATGGTAAATATAATATAAACGGCCCTTGTCCAAATTGAGAGCATTTATATTTTTAGATAATAATGGCAATCTTTGTCTATGAAATTGTTTATAAAAAAGATATGAATCAAATATCATAAGGAAATTGATTAGGCCAAAGTTTTTATTTAATAATATAGTGCATATTAATCATAGAGCTTCTGGCCAGTGCTCTAGTTCTGACTGTAATTTTAACTGCCTAAAAACCATCTCTCTCTATCTTCTACTATAATCTCCAAATTAGCTCACCCAAAGTGACTTTGTCCAGATTCATTTACTGTCCTTAATTTATCAACTACTTTCTTTCTCTGTAGAGAAAGGTTCTCAGGCTAGAAACCATAATCATCTTTGGCTTACCCTTCACTTGAATCCTTTGACAAACTTCTGTTTATTTTATTTTATTTTTTTACTACAGATGATTCTCACATCTCTTCCCTTTTCTCTGTTACTACTGCTTCCATTTTGTTTTTATTCCTTATCCCCTCCCATCTACATTGCTCTTATAGTAAATAGCTTGCCCATCTGATTCTAGTCTATTTATCATTCTATTTAATTTATCCATAATATGAAAATCATTATCTCAATATGGTTATTTCTTTATATCATCCTCCTGCTCCATAACAATCTCCTGATAACCTCCTCATTAAATTTAAACATCTTTCTCTTTTTTAAGAACCTCCATATTATGGCTTCACACTATTTAATGTCTTCTTTATGAAGATTAATTGTTCTGTTGTCTCCTGTGTATGCATTTATTATTGTTTCCAACTCTTTGTGTTGTTCAGGTGGGATCTTCTGTCTCTAGCCTTTATTAGTTTACTGTTCTCCTCTTTGGGCATATAATATCTGCCTGCTCTTAAAGGTGAAGTACAAATCCTCTTTCCAAAGGGACATGTTTACTTTATCCTTGTATCCCCCTAAAACCTTAAAGATTTATTAGTTGAATGAAGAAGTAAATAAATAAAAAGGCTGTTATCATTGGTTTATTCATGTTATGATCAAATTTTAAGATCTATCAACTTTTTTCCTCCCACTCCAACATCCTTTAAAAATATGACATATTACCATAGTTCATTCACTCATTATAGCGGTGGTTTTCCCAGTGGAATAATATATCACAATCTCTGGCACTGCAATTTTTATACTCTTGCTCACCTTCCCTTTTCTTTTTTGTTTTTCTTTCCCCTTCCCCCCTCCCCTTTTTTTTTTTAGAGAGATGGGATCTTGCTGTGTTACTCAGGCTGCACTCAAACTCTTGGGCTCAAGTGATCCTCCTGCCTTAGCCTCCTGAGTAGCTGGGCCTATCTGTGTGCACTACCATGCCTAGCTCACCTTCAGTATTCAGCTATCTCCTTTTCCATTTGAGAATGACTGCTTTGGATAAATTGATAGAAATATTTATCAGTACTTCATTTAGGTGCCTGCCACTATATTTGTTGTTCTCTAAAATCTTACTATGGAAAGGATGATCCATGAGATAAGTTTCCCTTTTCTTCTTGAGCTGCATTCCTCATCTTTCTTCTTTCTGATAGGTCTTCCTAAAGGAGCAAGAACGACAGCACTTACAAGATCTGCTTCACCAAGAGGTGCTCCGCAGAATCATATTGTTGCAGCGATGGTTCAGGGTCTTGCTATGTAGGCAGCATTTCCTCCATATGAGACAGGCATCCATTGTCATCCAGGTGAGAAGCAAAAGGATTCTTTGCATGAGATTGACTAGTTTATTTGGCCCTTGTTTAGTAATCAGAACCACTTTGCTGTGAAACATTTAAATAATTATGTAAACTTCAGAAACAAGAATGTGTCCTACTCATTTTTAAAATGCTCGTAGCACCCAACAGAGTACCTGGCATATAACAGTAGACTATTAGTAAATATTGATTGCACTGAATTTAAATTAAATTGAACTTACAATATCTTGTGAGATGTGAGTAGGGCAAAGGAGTTACATACCTTAATTTTTGTTGACGTAGTTCTTTTTATTTAATGGTGTTCTGAGTGATATTTGAGAGTTATATGTACATTATTGTTGTTGGACACTCATTTTAAATGATAGGCACCTGATTTCACATTTACCTGTTTTATTATCTCCCTCATTGATTTATATCATTGGCTGTTCTCCATAAGACCTTTTCTGTTTGTGCACAAATATTTTTAGTATCTTTATCTTTGGAATGTGTACATAGTTACCTTAAACCCATTAATGTATTTGGGCAGGCCGGGCATGGTGGCTCACGCCTGTAATCCTAGCACTCCGGGAGGCCGAGGCGGGCGGATTGTTTGAGCTCAGGAGTTCGAGACCAGCCTGAGCAAGAGCGAGACCCCATCTCTACTAAAAATAGAAAGAAATTAATCGGACAACTAAAAATATATAGAAAAAATTAGCCAGGCATGGTGGCGCATGCGTGTAGTCCCAGCTACTCAGAAGGCTGAGGCAGGAGGATTGCTTGAGCCCAGAAGTTTGAGGTTGCTGTGAGCTAGGCTGACACCTCGGCACTCTAGCCTGGGCAAAAGAGTGAGAAATTGTCTCAAAAAAAAAAAAAAATTATTTGGACAATTTGTAGCAAGAAAATATAATGTAATTTGTTAAAGCTAATTTGCAGGGAATGAAGGCATCCAAAAATGTAAGTTAAGTTCTGTAATTAACTTCATCAAGTTTATATTATTTAAAGTAGCTGTTTTAGCTAATCATGTCTGGAAAAGAAAACTTTTATTTTTAATCACTAACAATTTAGCTGCTTATCCACTTAACCTCTAATTTTGATGTAAGAAATTTATTCTTTTTTCCCTTTTTTGTGAAAATGTGTAGTGTAAGATATGACAACCAGTTTCCATTATTTTGTCTTCCCCACAGCGATTCTGGAGGAATTACCTAAATCAGAAGCAAATCAGAGATGCACCTGTACAGAAGGATGTTTTTGTTATGGCTAATGCAGCTGCTCTTCTCCAAGCTTCTTGGCGTGCTCACTTAGAGAGGCAACGGTACTTGGAACTGCGGGCTGCAACTGTCATCATCCAGCAGAGATGGAGAGAGCACTATAGACGCAGGCAAATGGCTGCTGTCTGCATACAGGCAAGATGGAAAGCCTACAGGGAAAGTAAGAGGTACCAGGAACAAAAGAACAAAATTATCCTTTTGCAGTCAACATGTAGAGGATTCAGAGCAAGACAAAGGTAATCTCTGTTACTATAATAATCGCTTTTTCTTTGTTCTTCTCAAGTACTTTGTTTATAACTTTACATTAACGCTTGTCTAATTTGTATTACAATGGGTTAGGTACAATTTGTCTTTTCTACTAGACTGTGATACTTCTACCACATTGTCTGGTCTATAATACAAGTTAAATAAGTGCTTATTGAATTAAATTGGATTGAAAATCTACATGATCTGTGCTTACAACTGCTAAGAATTAACTTTTACATTAGATTGAATCTTACAAAACTGACAGTATTCAACTGTTTTTACCTTTAGAAACATTAATTTCACATTTAAGGTTTACCTTAAAATGAGTATATTATTAAAATGAGAGTTTTACTTTTGGGTTGGTTTGCATTTTTCTGGATATTCCAGAAGAATGCAGTAATACTACCTAGGAATAATACAGTTAATGAAATATTATCTGACTGATAGAAATAGAAAAATTATGAAATGTGCATTCAAGTTAGTTTTGGAAGCACTTAGGTATTATTAAAAGAAAATTTTACAACTTTTAGTTTTTTCTTAAATTCTCAGTAAATATGTTCTCTTCAGTGGTAACCAAGAGATATCTATAACCCATTTTGTCTGTTTTTATATAGATTTAAAGCTTTAAAAGAACAAAGGCTAAAAGAAACAAAGCTAGAACTTGGATTGGTGAATATCAAGGGATATGGAGCTCTGGAAATTCAGGGTTCAGACCCTTCAGAATGGGAGGATTGCTCCTTTGACAACAGAGTGAAAGCCATAGAGGAATGTAAATCTGTGATGGAGAGTAATCGAATTAGCCGTGAAAGTTCAGTGGACTGCTCAAGAGAGTCCCCAGACAAGCAGCAGGAGAGAGCCAGAAGCCAAAGTGGTGTGGACTTGCAGGAAGATGTGATTGTAAGACAGCGACCCAAATCCTTGGAGGATCTCCATCAGAAAAAAGTAGGCCGGGCTAAAAGAGAAAGTCGGAGAATGAGAGAACTAGAGCAAGCTATATTTAGCTTAGAATTACTGAAAGTCCGTTCTCTTGGTGGTGTATCCCCTTCAGAGGAACGAAGATGGTCTACAGAATTGATGCCTGAAGGCCTTCAGTCTCCACAGGGTACACCCGATAGTGAAAGCTCTCAAGGAAGCTTGGAACTTCTGAGCTGTGAGGAAAGCCAAAAGAACAAGCCAGAGTCTATAATTTTAGATGAAGGAGACTTACAGTTTCCATCACCTAAGATATCTAGGAGTCCAAAATTTGATTCGCAGGACAAAACCCTCAGTGCCTCAAGGGAGACTAGCTATGCAGAGCATTTGAAGAATGGAAATATGAAGGGAAAGCTGGTCTACAGCTCTGAACCTATTACTTGTAAACCACAGCTGAGAGACTCCTTCATTTCAAATAGTCTGCCAACATTTTTTTATATTCCCCAGCAAGACGCACTGAAAACAAGTTCCCAACTAGATACAAGCATCCAAAGAAACAAACTATTAGAAAATGAAGACACACTAGGGACAGCTCTTACTTTGGATATCAACAGGGAAGCTAGAAAGTATGACTTCTCAGGAAAAGATCAAGTTGTTCCTTCTTTGAATGCAGATTCTTCTAATACTGTGCTTAAGAAGTTAGAAAAGCTAAACACTGAGAAGGAAGAAAGGCAAAAGCAGTTGCAGCAGCAGAATGAAAAAGAGATGATGGAACAGATTCGCCAGCAAACAGATATTTTAGAGAAGGAGCGTAAAGCCTTTGAGACAATTGACAAGCCAGGAATTGGGGAGTCTTTCCTGGCACCATCTTTCTATCAGTCAAAACAAAGAGTAGAGAGGCCATCCTCTCTCCTCAGCATAAATACCCCAAATAAGAGAGAACGTAGTGTACCGGGGTCCCCATCAGTAACTACAAAAGATGCAGCTCTTGCCCCAAAAGACAGTCCCTCTGCTCACTTACTCTCGAAGGACCAACCTGTCACCTTGTTCTTTGAAAGAAAGGGAAGTCCATGCCAATCTAGTACTGTCAAGGAATTATCCAAGACAGACAGAACAGGCACCCAACTGAATGTAGCCTGTAAACTCTCTAATAATCGCATTTCAAAAAGAGAATACCTTAGGCCAACTCAGTCTTACAGCCACAAATCTGATGACCTTTCCAGAGAGGGAAATACTAGGTCCATTTTCTTCACGCCAAAGGACAATATGAGTGTTCCCCTGTAAGTGAAATGTTTATCTATTTTTATGTATAAATGGGAAACTTTTTGGAGTATTTATTAAGGTACCTTGTTCCACTCCAGGTATTTGTGTGCCTTGTTCTGCTCCAACTATTTGTTTTAAGTGGCTCCTCAAATTAGCTATTTTCTTTTTGTAAAAATACTCCCTAATTGTTGACTCTACCAGACACCTGCAATTGGATGTAGTAACACCCTAGGAATCTTTGACTAAGCATAGATAGCAGAGTATTTGATTCCTCTCCATTAAATGAGAAAGCATTTGAGAAGGGCGGCATAGTACCTGTAAACATAGTAGGCATTCAGCAAATGCTTGGTGTGCTAAAGCTGTGAGGTTTAGCAGTCCAAGCTTATTAGTGTCAGGCTTTAAAGAAGTTAATGTGCTTTGTCATAGTTGTTGGCCTATTTATGGTTTTCATTACATCCTTTATACTTCTTGTGTGTGTGATAAACACATAGCATGAAATTTGCCATCTTAACCATTTTTAAGTGTATGGTACAGTGATATTAACTGTATGTACATTGTTGTGCAACAAATCTCGAGAACCTTTTCATTCTATAGAACTGAAACTCTGTGCAAGTTAAACAATTTCTCTTTTCTTCTCCCCAGCCCCTGGCAACCATCGTTTTACTTTTTGTTTCTAGGAGTTTGACTACTTTAGATACCTCATATAAGTGGAAGTTCTTTATACTTTTTTAAACCAGTGGTAGTCATGAGAAAAGCATTTTAAGTGGTATATAAAAACAAATTTGATAAAATTTAAGATATTTGTATTAAGTCTTTGTGTACAGTGAATTCTTTCCATTCTCATGAGAGAGTATCACTGTTGAAATGCAAGGAGGGCTGTAACCTTGGGCTAAAAAGTTAAATTTTACATTAACAATGAGAATAAACTTTCTCTTCTACAGTAGCCTGAGCATTTATGTCTTTAGGCTTTAAAGCTGCATATGGATTTTAGAGAAACTCTTTGTAAATATGGGCAAGAGACCACTGATAATTGGTTTTCCACAAGGGTTTCTACAGTATTATGAAATGCAGTTGAATGATAGTGACAGCTTGGGTCTCATTCCTGCCCATTAATCCAGAGATTGCATAGAAGGTCAAAGTCTTTGTGTAGCATATAAACCCATTAGAGAGTGTTAAAAACATATTCCGTGTCATTCTGATTAAATTAGTGATGTGAGATATGTGTGTGTGTGTGTGTATAGATATATGTACATAAAATAGAGCTGTTGGATCTGTGAATCTGTTTTGTAGAAGATTTAGTTGTAGATTCCAAAAACCATTAATCATCCTTTGACTTACTCCTTTTATCCTTTTTTTATTGTTTTATCCTTTATTCCATATTCCTTTATTTTTCTAAAACGTATAGTCTTAAATCTGCTTGATCTAGTTTACTTTACCTTATTAATAATCTACTTATCTTCAAAATTATTATGTTAGATTGTTTACATGAAAGTCTACAAATAAAATTCATACTTCAAATCTTATACTATTGTATAAGTAATATTAAAACGTTAGCATTTTATAGAATCATAAACAGTTATGTTTCTAAATTATCTAATCCAGTTCCCTCATATTATAGATAAGGTCCCTGGGGCCCTTAGAAGTGAAATGACTTATTCAAGGTAATATATTTAGATAGATAGCTGAGACTGGATTTTGAGTTTCATGATTAGGGATCAGCATTGGGTTTTACGAATAGGAAGGAACACTAGGTCAGTGTTCTTTCTGTACCATAGTGGTGATAAGTACATAGTAGTCTTCATCTGCTTAATGAGAGAGAACAATAAAGAAATCATGGAGAAATCTAAAGAAAATGCTGTGGGTTGAAAAGTTAGTTGGAGTGGTAAAGTGCTATCAAAGGTCCTATTAATTTTTGTCTCTCTTTGGAGGACAAATGAAAGGCCAATAGGCTCAACTATGGCGGGAGAGATTTTTAATGGCCAGGAGGAAATCCTTTAGGATAAGCCAGGATTGCTCAGCTCTCTGAGAAGTCTTTCGTCTCCACCCTTAATAGAGACTGGATCTCACTCTGTTGTCTGGGCTAGAATGTGGTAGCACCATAATAACTAGCTTGCTGCAACCTCAAACTCCTGGGCTCAAGTGATCCTCCTGCCTCAGCCTCCTGAGTACCTGGGTCTACAGGCACATGCCACCATGCTGGCTAATTTTTTTATTTTTTTTAGAGATGGGATCTCACTATGTTGCTCAGGCTGGTCTCAAACTCCTGGCCTCAAGTGATCCTGCCACCTCAGCTTCCCAAAGTGCTGGAATTACAGGCATGAGCCACCATGCTTAGCCTTTCTGAGAAATCTTTAGCTAGGAAAAATTGCCATCTATTTGGGTTCATTTAGGAATTATTGCATAGGGGCAAAGGACAAGATAACTTCTTAGGACGCTTAGACTTTCTTTTGTAAAAATTAAATGAAAGATTTTGAATGAAAGAGCAATTAATCCACCAACTAGTATTATAAGTTAGTGTCTATACTTTTCAACCAGCATGATGCTAGCCTGTAAGATGTGATTCTTAAGGAGTTTGCAGTCCTACTTAGGAGAGCTCGGCAATATGTTGTTCATAAATTTTAAGACCTATGGTACTGGGTTAATAATATTCAGAGTTTCATTAGATCCTGACATCCATTTCTGCCTAAAATTTAATGATAAATCAGTCTTATCATATGGTTATGCAAGCAAAATTAAATTTTTACAGGCTAACACTGTAATATCTGTATGGTCTGGCACAAAATTTTAGCTTGAAAACAGTTTCTTATCCTGCCCGTGTTAATTTTATTCTATACAACCTCAAGTTTTAAAATAAGACAATGGTTGAAAGCTATAGAGCTATTTCAGAAAGAGAATTTTCTAATCAATAGGAACCGTCTCAGTATAAAACAAAATAATGAGGTCCTCATTACTAGATGGCTTCTTATCAAATATTTTATAATGATTAGATGAGAAAGCCCCTTCTAAGACTAATATTCTAAAGATTTGGGGATTCGATATTTTCCTTTTCTCATCATCAAATCCACTTCATTTCTTGAGCTAATTTTGCTGCAACTATTCTTAAATATATGTCATCATAGTGAAATATACCCAGTGATTATCAGGGCAGGGCCTCTAGTAATTCAATCAATATGTGTAGATTCTTGATAATAGCATTAATTAGGTAAGCAGAAAAAATATGACTTATTGTTTTGAGAATTGACTAAGATCTGAAATTATTTATGGAATTTGCTAGAATTCTTTGACCTGGCTTGTTAGACTGTAATTCATGCTGTACTTTAAGACTGCTGCCATGGGATATCTGCTAGGAATTGAAAGGTAATCCCGTTGTTTTATTTAAAGTGTCAACAAGGAAGCCTTAAACAGTGGAAATCCTCAAGTCCATAAACAAGATGAATCAGCTTGGAAACCTGGGAAATTAGCTGGGCCGGGCCAAGGAGAGGTAAGTATTGGATCTTGTTTATCTATCTTCTATGTGAAGTAGATGCACACTAATTTGGAAATTATTAATCTTGTATGTAGAGCACCTCATCTACCCATTTACTTCCAAATGTTTTTAGAGAAAGAAGCTGTGAGCTAAGCCTATTATAATAGGAAAGTGTGCTTCAGGCAGGGAATGGTGCCTAAAAAAGCACAGATTATATTTACGGAAAAGAAGTTGCTAAGAAAAAGAAGGCATTTTATGCAAGAGGCTTTGTTGATTTATGGCAGTGAAGGATGACTTCCTTGGCTATGGAGAAGAACAGTGTAAATTTAACTTCCATTCTTATCCTTTGTCCAGAGTAATGTATACAGATTCTTTTTGGTCATCCCTGTGACTTCTGCTGGTGGAAAGGGCACTGTGGGGTGGAGGGATGTTTCAAGAAATTCATGAGCCCTCTGATGTCTTTCATTGGCATCATCTCCAAAAAAAAACCAAACCAAAACATTATTGTGTTATTTGTTTTATCATTTGGTTAAGCAGGTTGCCAGACCGGCCCATAAAAAGAAAGCTCGAATGGCGCGGACGCGCTCCGATTTCTTGACTAGAGGTACTTTTGCCGATGGGGAGGGGGATACAGAGGAAGATGATTACGATGACATTATTGAGCCCCTTCTCTCCCTTGACCAAGCTTCTCACTCTGAGCTAGGGCCTGTACCCAGCCGGGGTCAGGCCTCTCACAGTGACTCCGAAATGGTAATTTTATAGCAATATAAGAAAAATAGTCAGCAAGCAAATCTGATGGGAATAGTCTTTGCTAATCTAAAGCTAACCTTCACAGCTTCTTCCCACGTAAAGGTTTGTACATGGGAAACCTCAGTGAACACAACAACTAAAGCTAAACCTTACTTTAATAAGACTCAAATAAAGGGCACTTTAATAGTACATTTCAAATCATAAATGAGGCAATATTAAGGTTACCTTAGTACTAATGCAGAAATATTCCATGTATCTTAAAAAGTCTAGAGCAGGGGTCCTTACGTTTTTTCTATAAAGAGCCAGATAATAAATATTTTATACTCTATGGAGCATACAGTCTCTTTTGCAACTATTTGGCCACTATAGTATGAAAGCAGCCATAGACAGTAAGTAAAGAAATGAGCATGGCTGTTTTCTAATAAAACTGCAGAAATAGGCAGTGAGTTGTATTTGACCTGTTGGCCATAGTTTCCTGATCCCTGCCTGGTCTAGGAAATAGGGTATATGTTAAATAATCCAGTAGCTTTTAGCTGAAATGATACTCACTTAGTCACTTTTACTTTCTTTTTTTAATTTGCCTTTAAATGTGCTCTGTCCCCCAACCCCATTTTTTAATAATAGAAAATAAACATGAATTTTTAAAAATTTAGTGAGCAAAAATGTATCTCCCTGAATCAACCCAGCCAAATAGAAGGCTATATTTAAATGTGAATTTGTATTAATCACAAATTATATCATTGGAATTGTGTTTGAATAAAACTGCACTATTTTTGACTAAGAATATAACTTTGTCATCATCTCAGCCCAAATTAGGTATATATATGGTTTGACAAGTATGAGTGTATTCATGAATATATTAGGGAAAGCAGTTTCTTTTTGGAATTGTCCTAAAAATATATAGTAAAAGGGCCCTATATGTCTAATATGAAGTAAAACATTTATCACTGATGAAGTAGAGTTGAAATAATGCTTTATTTCCATGCATATCCATAAGTTGGCTCTCTAATGTTCTTCTTTAGTCTGTATTTATTATGGGAGGAAAATTTTAGGATGGTTTTTATTTGACTGGTTAAATATTTTATCTTTTAACTGTTGTAAGCTATTTGAATTGTGTCAAAGACCTAGTTAATTAAAATTCTTCCTAATTTTCATAATACTCTCATCATCTTACAGTCTTCTGTTGGAGGTAGACCAGTTTTTAAATGATAATGTTGATGTTCTATGAAGGAAAAAGCAACAACAAAACCAGAAAAATGCAGGACAAGTTCCCTGATTAGATAAATGAGTTATTAACCTGAGTCAAATGTCAGGATTATAGAATTTGGGAACAGTCTGTATATCTGTTATATATAATTAGAACCAAAATCTTGTCTTCAATGTGGAATAAAATAACTCCATTTTGGAGGTGCCCTATATTTGAGTTATAAATAATGAAATATATTCTGTTATATACATATATGACTGGTAGTTAAATATGAAATTATGTAATGGAACAAACTAATTTAAGTACTGCTTTATCTAGTATACATGGATTTATTGTTTGTGGAAGAACTTAGCATTTATAACTGCTGTTTTGTTCCTGAGAGTTTCCTCTGTTAACAACCCTTAGTCCTTTTGGTGGTAGAATTCTTTCACACTGGGAACTCTTACTGAGATGAACCAGGAAGTTGGGCTTTCTGCTAGGAGCATTCAGCTCCTTTCAGTGTTCTAATCTAGCCTCTGTTCACCTGCTTGACGGTCACTGCATGCCAGTAGTTGTAGAGCACTTCCCTGCACAGTGTGGTAGTCACCTCTCCAGCTTTCTCACTTTTCCTTCTCTTTCATCCCTAGCTATTTTAGGAACAGGTGGTGGTGCTTGTTTCTGATGGACACTTGCATGAAGAAGCTTTGCTTTCTAGAATATGCCGATAGATACTTATTGGGGTTGGGGGTGGGAAGGGTAGGAACAATTTTAAAATGTGTTTCTTTGTTTATCTTGAAAATATGCCATGTTCTAACATTACCTGATGTTGTAAAGATGAAGATTTATTATTTCTACGTGGAATCTATTGCATTCCTAAAATTCAAATTTTAAATGGATTTGATTTTCTGGGCACATGGATTTTTAAAAACTGTATGTGTTTTTTTCTTTGTTTTATTTTTATTTTTTTTCTGGACATGGTGATCCCATCCCTCTGTTATTATTTCTTAAGAAGTATGTCATTAAATCTCAGAAGAAATGGCCATCTGATTTTCCAGTTGTGAAGTAACTCATCTAATGGGATAAAGACAATTACAAATGAATTACCTCAAGGGGATTTCATAAGCATTACCTCTTGAGTTAGTTAATTATTAATCAGTTTTTACCTTCTGTGGGAGAAAGGAAACAAGTATACCATTTGAATAATTGTTTACTCTCTGAATGCTGCTCTCACTCCATTTTTAACATACTGTGTTGGCATTTACCCAAGTAGAATGACATATCCTGCTAAGCAATATTTTTAAGGTAGCTTTCGCATACTCTTGTACTTTTTTCTATATGATTTCTTCTACCATTCCCCAAACTTAAAGCAATCATCTCTATGGGTATGACCCCCAGTGTGCCCTCCAGAATTTTAGTCATCTTTACTTGCAGCATGGTAAAACTAAATAAATGTCTCATTATCCCCCTAGAGCTCTCACTTCTTACATTCCTATTTCTGTTTGTTACTCTCAGAGATATTCTCCAGTCCTTACCTGTTGTGTTTTCTTTCTTTTCACTGTCCACTCTTCAAAAGACTGCCAGAAAAACCTATCAATCAAGCAAAGCTAAGTTTATTAACTTATTACAATAACAGAAAACACACCTTGACTGCGTCTTAGTAATGTCTCACAAGGGGGAAGTCAGGAGAGGAGGGTTTTAGGATCTGAGCTGGGTGATTTTGAGTTGGGTCTTGCAAGATAGAAAACTGATTGGTATTGAACAAAGTTTATTGTATAGGAGGTTTGGATTGGCAGCCCTAAGACAGCAGCTATACTGTTGAATATACACGTAATATTTATATGTGTATTATTGCCCCAGAAAAGTCAGGGACAGTTTACAGCATTGTGACTAATCTGTTCTTTGAAAATTTGGTAGAATTTTCTCCTGTGAAACCGTATAGGATTGGTGCTGTTTTGTGTTAAGTTCCTCCATTTCTTCTAGGAAAACTGGTCTTTTTAAATTTTCTATCTAATGGGGTCAATTTTGGTAAAACAATTTTTTCTTAGGAAATTATCCATTTCATCTAACTTTTCAGATTTATTTGAACAGAGGTTTGAAAAGTAGTCTCTTAAGGTGTTTTACATTTCTCTGTTTCAGTGGTTAATTTCCCTC